>CM040981.1:1210092-1227592 GCA_022985145.1 Pangasius djambal | reverse complement strand
TTTTGCTGTTTTAGCGATACTTTTATGAAATTAAAATTCGTCTTAATATTCGTATTAATGCACCATTACAATTTGCTTAATCCTTTTTTCATTTTATTTTGTAGCACATGCTCGATCTTACTGCTTTCAGCCAATAAGTACAAAGTGGTATTTGTTTGTTTGGTTGGTTGTTTGTTTAAAATTGAAGGGATCTCTAAATTTTGAGTAACGTTATTTAAGAAACAATGCATCAGCATTAGATAAAGATAAGTTGTTTTGTAGGGAAAATGTTAAGAACAGGGTTTTTTTTCTGAATTCATGCCACCTTCAAGTTATTCTCTGATTGCCCTACTTCTCAAAAATCGAAATGATGAATTCTAGATTAAAGTTATAACGTTAACATCCTAATCTAATGAAAACATAATACACTCCACATTTAAGCTTCAGAGTACCTACGACAACTAAAAGGTCTTCAAAAGAATTAACAATGACCCAGGACTGACCCCTCAAATGTCCTTTTTTTAACCACCATAATAAATACGTAATGGACAGTAAACAGTCAAGACCTCGTGTATCAAAATTCTTCTGAAAGCTCCCAATTTGTCTCATGAAGAAACAATCATGATCAACCTCTAGATTGAAAACCAGTATTAACAATAATTCCAAGAGCACATCAACTCTGCATCAGTGTAGCTCTGAACAGCCGGATCTCTGGATTATTCCTACCTCTGTTTTTTTTCTGGTGGAAGAAGGACTTGCCCAGGACGTGCCATGTGGGCTTGTAAAGATCCTCCAGGTCGAGCTGCCAGCGATCAGGCTCCAGGTATTTCAGGACCTCCTCCACTGTGCCGAATTCAGCCACGGCTTCACTCAGAGCCTCCACGCTGTGCAGAGCCGTGGGCATGACGGCGGGCGCGGCCGGCTTCTACTCAAATCAGACAGTAAGCATCTCAGGTCAGGTTTATTCACCAAGCACATTTTACATCAGGAGTATGTTCATTTTCAAATGTTTCAATGAGTATCCCATAAAAATCCACAAGAACCCTGTAGAATTAGATCCTATTTCATTGGGTAACCCATAGAAATCCAACAGGAAATAGAGTATAATTCTAGGGAAATATATCATATTTCAATGGGTAGCCCATAAAAGTCCAGAACTCTATAGAATAATATTTACTGGATACCCCATAAACATGAAACAGGCTCTCTATAGAATTAGACCATTTTTCAATCGATGTATTTCAATGTAAAAAAAATCTAGCAAGGACCCTACAGAACTCTACATAATATCTATAATATCAATGAATAACCCATAGAAATTCTACAGAACTCTATAAATCCATATTTCAGTGAGTATCCCATTAAAGTCCAATTGGAACCCAATAGAATTAGACCATATTTCAACCAGCAGGAACACCGTTTAATAGATAACCCATAAAAGTCCAATATGAACAGTATACAGAATTTGACCATATTTCAAAGGATAAAGAATTAAAATAAAATAGGAGCTGTTCGGAATTATAGACCAACTTTCAAAATCCACCAGGGACCCAGTAGAACTCTACAGAACCGTATTTCAATAGAAGTTCCACAAGAACACTATAGAATTAGACCATAGTTTGATGTATAACCATAAAAATCTAACAAGAACCCTAAAGAATTAGACCAAATTTAAATGTGTACCTCATAAACATTCAACAGGAACCCTAAAGAACTCTGAAGAACCATATTTCAATGGAAAACCCATTAAAACACAGTTGGAACCCAAAAGAATTAGACTATATTTCAATGTGTAACCCAGTTATGTATATTATACTCCCTTTAAAACCCCACATCCAGTGGATATCCAGTGGAATTCACCAGCAAATTCCATTGGAATTTTCCATAATAGGAATTTTATTGTTTGCAAATAATTTTGATGTCAAAAAGGAAATGTATCAGTGATAAATTCCTTCTCATTTGAAAGGCCGCCTCTATTTCTTCACTGTAAGCGCAGGAAGCCCGTGGAAGGCTTGTTGGCATGGTTACAGCCGTGTAATAGACATCATGGCCGCTGATAAAGGATGCTCGTGATATAAAGGAGAGCTGTGAATGGGGTCAGTGTGACTGAATGAGGGCACTTCGAATCAAAAGACACAAGACTATTCCACCACGATGGCTCGTTATTTTCAGAACAAGGACGGTTGAAGGTTGAGTAGAAAACAGCGTAGCAGATAATGGATCATTATTCAAGATGGGAAATCACAGCGCATGATTTTAACATAATTTCATCATACTTTCAAAGTCACCTGAATAAAGTGTGAACAAAACCCACAGCACCGTACATTACACTGTTCTATAGATCATGAGCGCAAACTAGTGACTAAAATTATAATATCTTATTATGCTTAATACTGAAATCGTGAATACTGATTGCAAATATTCAGCGGATTTAATTTAACAAAAAGTCTTTACTTACGTTGTACATCATAAGTCTGTTCTTCACATATAAACATGTGTGAATGAAAATGTCACTTCTTTTTTTAGGTTATTTAAGTGGATCTTTTAAAAAAAAAAAGCTTTAGATAAAGGATTTGTTCTCAGTCCTTCCTCTGCTTCTAAATATCCCTCACCTCCCAGTTCTCTCCTTCTCTCTGTCTCTTTTCTCTCTCTTGCAAAGATCTTGCAGTCATGAATAATGTGGAATGGAAACCATTAACAACTCGTGAATGTGTGACGCTCTTCCCTTCTGTCACATAATGAACATGTGAAGTCTCGTTCAAGACGTCTCCTGCTGAGACGTATATCATATTAGAGGGCTTTCTGAGGAAATCTCGGCCAAAACCAAGTTTCCTCTGCATGAATCGGTCACGAGAATCTATTCGTAATGAGGCAGAGTCATAACACAGCACTAACGCCGTGCTACATACAGCTTTAAAACTGGGAGCAATGAATGTTATGGTAGATAGATGTAATTAAAGTCGTCTTGCTTATTAGGAATGTCAAAAGGCATAATATGCTCTGTTAGGCCGTAAATTCTACAGTAAGCGATAAACTGAAATTTCCATATAGACACACTGTAATCCAACACGTTCACTGTAGCCGTTTTCTAATTCTTACAAGCCATATGCTCTGACAGCCTCATGCATAGCAACCCAGAAAATATTTACCCCCCTTTAAAGGAGTTAACGTGATGTTATTCCTCTGCCTTCTACTAAATCCCTTTGACGTCATGCACAAGGTCAGAGCTGATGAATTGATCTCATGAGGTATAAACCCCAGAATGAAATAATGGATCCCACTGTGTTGTGTAGCTCTGACAACAAGGTGTTTCAAATCGGTTGCATCTGTGTGTGGGGGGGAAAAAAAGGGCTTAACAGACCTGACACAGTCTCAGTTACTCAGAGTGAGTCAAGCATCCGAGCAAAGAACTCCACCAGAAACATGTGATTGGATGTAAATAAACAAACAGACGTCGGGGAGTCTGGGCGAGACGAGTTTTAGTGTGAAGGCAAGTTGAGTCGTTGTGGTCAGAAAAGCAGTTCAGCATAAAAAAATAATCATATAGCGACCTTTAATAGTCAATTTAATTCAAATTAAATTTTTATTTTATTTAATTTTACTAGTAGACATTGTCACAAAGCATTAGAGGAACCTGGATGTAGAGTTAGATCCCTACTGAACAAGCCAGGGGCTTGGACTGATCCATCTAGAACCCTAAAGGTTCTCTCCGCTCTGTAGAAGCCCTTTATGGGTCTATGGGAGGAGCTCTACAACTGAATTTTTGAGCAACCAACATGGAACATGGAATACTACGTACAGGTACACTTTCTTCTGCAAAAATGTTGATTTTCTTGGAAAGGTTTATGTATCCTGGACAGATCCATCTAGAACCCTAAATATTCCTTGTTTTGTCCATCTGGAGGTTATGGAGAGCCCAACAGAGAGTTTGAGTAACCAACATGGAATTCCTGGTACGAGTGTACTTCCTTTTGCTTAGTGGATTGTCCATGTGTGTTGGCAAATGTTGGCTGGATGTACAGTGGACTTGTCTGTGTAGAACCCTAAAGGTACTTTGGTTTGTATCTCAGGGAGAGCCCTTAATTGTTCTATAGAGGGCCATACAAAAGTGATTCAGCAACCAAGAACAGGAAATACATGGAACTGGTGGTACACGGTTCATTTGCTTAGAGAGAGCAAAAATCTGGATTGTCTTGTGTCCCCAAGGACTTGCTTAGGAAATATTGACGGTAACTTTGGTCTAATTTGAAGGAAATCCAACACATTTGCCTCTTGGCAAGGACAACCCAATAATTCTGTTCATGGAATGAGACCAAGGAATGCATTCATGATGTATCATCCAAGGAAAATATTCATGAATGTAAATTAATTCCATGTTTATTAACATTTTATTGCTTGTTATAATGCAGTCCCCACAGATACTTTACAAACTCCCCGATGAACACGTGGCCAGTTTCTGTGGTGATTTTCTCTCCCAATTTGTCAAGTAGTTCCCACCTGTGAGCGAAGATTCTTCTATCACTTAACAGCTACCAATCTGGAAGGATGATTAGCTAGCACTGGTTAGCTTTGGCACTGGTTTCCATGAGAGAGACAGGGTGCTGTTTTTATCTTCACCAATCCACCTCATTCCACTCACATGAAGAACCCATGGGCTCATTGGAGTCCAGAAAGGTCAGTGCAAGTGTCTAGATCTTTTGAGTGATGTCTGAGATCTGGCCTCAATCTCACTTTCAGGCAGTCATGTCATGTCTGTACATGGACCTGCTATATATAGACTTTAACTAGCTTAACCAAATGAATCAGTGCAGATCTGTTCCTAATTGTTTCCCTGAAAAACTAAAGAATGTTGAAACCTTTCAGCCATTATTAAACCATCACTTGGGAGCAACAAACCCAGTGTGCAGGTCTCTACTCTTCTACATTTTTATTATATTCATGTGAGAGATTTGACATCTCAAGCTTGTCCTCCTCATTGCTAACAGCAGCTTTTCCATCCCCCTCTCTTGAGATCTGAATGTTCCCTGTTTGCAGAGCTAGGTGCTATTTTAATGGGCTCTTCACTCAAACCTTTACTGTTTTCCAGAGGTTTTTCCTGGGGTTTTTATGGCTGAGGCTGGTTTTTCCTCTGCTCCTGGTGGAAGTGGTGAAAGTGAATGATTGCTTATTTAGGTGGAGTGTGTTTAGCCGATGAGGCTGACCACAGAGAAACAGAGCTCTGCTGTTTTAACAGAAAACTGAGTCTCAGTGAAGAGGAACTGGGTATTCAAGATGATCTCCAACAATCAAGAGTAATTTTGTTGAGAAGGTACCCTTAGGGGTTTGTTTTTTTCTACATCCAGTTAGAGGAACATAATTGTAGAGAAACATCATTAAGGTACAAAATTAGACATAAACGAACACTCTTGTTTGTAACTTGGAGAAGTACCTTCTTTGAATGCTAACCCTTTCCCTCACCATACCCTTTCCCTTTACAAACAGCATTCAGCAAATTCTTAACCAGAATTCTTGATGTTCTGAAGGGCATGGCCTGAAGTAGACCACTCCAAACTTCTTCAATAAACAACAACAGATACAACCATCTCATTGAGATCCTGCTGATACCTATAATCCTCTGATCACCAGTAAGTCTCTGAAAATGGCCTTCCTTTATCCAGTTACATTTGGATTATAATTTAATTCCCAAACTCCAGGGACCGCAAATGTGCCACATATTGTACCACATTTACTACCCCATCTAAAACAAACAACAAAATGTGGATTTCCATGGAAAAGTTCATGTATGTTGGCAAAAGTTGACTTGATGAACCATGGACCATCCACAACCCTAAAGGTTCTTTGGCACATCCCTCTGGGGGACCCGTTAAGGTTCCATAAATAGCCCTACAACAGTGTTTTAGCTACCAAGAACATAGAATACCTGTTACAGGTGTGCTTTTCTTTTACTTAGTGTATTGCCTTGGTAAAGTTTATGTATGCTAGTAAATGGTGAATTGATGTACCCTGGACTTATCCATCTAGAACCCTAAAGAGGAGCCCCTTAAAGGTTCTATGGATATGCCTAAAACAGAGGCATTCCCTTTCAGAAAATGGGACCTTCCAAAGAACCACTGATTTTAATTTTATGAGTTTAGCTACAGATGTTCAGTAACATCCTTAAAAGTTATTTTAAGTTGATGAAAAGCTTTGAAGAGTTAAGGGAACTTTCAGTAGAAAGTGCTACGGGCGCAATGTAGACAGATATGACATGGAATAACAAGCTGTATATATGCCATTCTGAGCTGTCATTCTGTGCTACTGCTTGTACACCCAGAAGCAGTGACAAATGAGCTGCTTGGTCTTTACTTTGGCAAGAATCATACCTTCTATAAAGCAGTATTACAAGACCTGTAATTATGCCAATTTAGCAACAGTATTGGTAAAACCTTTTGGTGCTTAAAATCAGTAGAGCTAGTGGTTGTTCAACGACAACATGGCTTCACAATCACAAATCCACTTTGGCATCACTGTGATCTAGGCTATTTTTGACAAAGTTACTCAGTGCAAAGGAAAGACATCAATAAACACACTGCAATTTTGCAGCCAAACACTTCTCAGAAAGGAAACCAGCTAGACCGAACGTTGCCTCGTCGCACTTTGTCATAAGCATGACAACAATATTACAAGACCTACACTTATACTAGGTTAGCATTGGTATTCATAAATACTTTGGTACTTGAGGTCAGTAGGCAATTCATTCATCCTACAATTCATTACAATTTTTCACAAGCTATCTTGTAGGAATAGTTTCAGTGGTGAAGTTCAATGAATGCGAAAACTGATTCATCCCATTGGCATCAGGCAATTTTCTGATGAAGTAAACACGCGCCTTACCACAGACCCTAACAAACACATTGCAATTTTAGCAGCCAAACGCTTCTCAGAAAGGAAGTCAGATAGAATGAAAGTTACCACCTCAAGCTTTGTCATGGGTTACCCTGACAGGAAGCATGTCTGGGCCGGATGGCCATGGGAGTCATGAAATAGCTCCGGAAGTCTATTCAAGGTCTGGTCAAAAAACTATGAAACAGTTGAACACTCTATCAGTCAGCAGACTCAAAACGGATATGAGTCACGTCTATAAATCAACATGCCATAATGTAATAGACAAATGAAAGAATGTTAGAGAAAATAAATTGTTAGAGAACACGGAATACAATACATATTATATACCAGCAAATTAAAGCTTTTATTCATGATTATCACCAATGTTTTAGTTCAGTTCGTTATTTAGACTTTAGTTACCTACCTGGAAGCACCGCCCACCTTTATGTTTGGTCTATAGTATACAGTATACTGTTCGTAAGAACTCAGTTGAATTTCAAGCTACCAATAAAGGCATTAATTAATTAGAAATTTATTTAGAAAGTTTAATCTGGCATCAGACCAGGGTGTAAAGTGTGGTTACCATTTACGAAGCTCATGAGCATTCAACTAACAACCAAACAGAGGTTAATAATAGGAGTGGTTTGCTCCCAAATGCACACGTCTACATTATAAACTTTATAAACTGCATTATGTTCTTGCCAAAAATAACTTTAAAAAAAACGGCTTGGTAACAACAGTCAAAATTTGATTTAACAACCAGAACTTCTGACACATTGGGTTGAGTATGGATAAGTACGCTTTACTTGAGTTGGTAACACTTTTAGATAGTCCACTTTAGAGACTTTAGGCACAAACCATCAGCTAAACATTTATGGACCATCAGGTGACAGGTTCTTAGCAAATCACTAACAACATGACAATGATTTGCGGAAGTTAAGGTTAATAGAGTGTCTATAGATTATCAACTCACGTGTACTTTTTTTGAAAGATAGATAAACATCAGTTGACATATTGTTGAGATGCAGTTGATTAGTTGGTTCATGGCTATCCTTATGAATTTATATGCATGAGGACCCTTTAAATATATCCCTCTTCCTAAAATTTCAATAAATTACGGCTGAGATTGGTAGAAAAACATTGCACTGATTAATCCTTCAGCATTAGCGTGAGCTAGGCAATTTGTAAAGAGGTAAACATGTTCTGTAAAAGGGTGTATTTGCAGCTAAATTTCTCTGAAAACTTCTCTGAAAGGAAACCAGCTAAAGTTGCCTCATCACAATTTGTCTTAAGCACGGCAACAGCAAAAGCAAAACCTGTTCCAAAAACTTTCCCAAAGTGATGACACATGCTAATAGCTGCAGGAATCTGGGCTTGGGTGAAGTGGGTACATGGTTCTGGGAACACACAATGGCAGGACATGGAGTCTAAGTCAGTAGCAATGCGAGTGCCAGGAACCAGACCAACATTGTATCATGCACCACATGCTCATCCCTGACACGAAACACTTTAAACACTATACAGACAAATCCCCTTAGATGGAATTCTGACCACGATCCAGCTGGATGCTAAATGGATTTTGAGAGAAGGCGCCAAAGGAAATACAGGAGTGCTGTGAGTCAGGTCTGGAGGGGCAGCAGAATTGTAGGTTCCCGCTCTCCATCCTCCTCCACGCTCTATAAATAGAGCTCCATCAGTCAGCCACACCTTCTGCGATGGGAGAACTGTGGGCCAAAACACACCTCCTATCCCACGTGCAAGGGACAAGAAAGCTTGAAGAAAAAACACAACACTTTTAGACCTGAGAGGACTGGTTGCATAAACCTCATCTTCAGAAGTTGCATAACTGTTCTTCATGGCAAAGCTGTTCAAATATTATTTTTTCCTTCATCAATCAGGATAGAAGTTAGAAATAACTTGGGATATGTCATTTCAGAGGCATAGACGAATCTGTGAAACCTTCATTGTTCATATACTAAAATCAAACATCTAATAAGTTCTGTTCTGATGGGAATAGTCTTCCAGGCATTTCTCTGTTGAGTAAAGTTGCTGGAAGCCTGTAATAATCCCAATGTAGGCGTAGTTGTCCTTTGTAGTTGTCCTTTACTATAAGCGCTTGTTTTAGAGGGTGTGTCACATGACCATTACACGTATGTAGGCTGTACCTGGGAGCTCAGCAGCTCATCCGAAACTTCTCTGACGTCCTTTCAAACATCTATATTTTATTGTTCTGCATTTTAAGTGCTTCATGGTACTGAAGAAAAAGTACAAAAAAGTACCAACATGTCAAATCGTTATCAGGTTATTTCTACTGGTCATTTTAAAGAAGGTACACAATGGCAAAAATCTTTCTAGATGGAAACACTTGCAGTCCATAAAAATTACTGACATGACAGATTCTGCCAGGACTAAAATGACAGAGGTACTCCACTATTGATTACATTACCACACCTCCCTGTGTAAAACTACTCCCATCCGAATAGGGCTTTAGACATATATCCTGTCTGTTTTATCCTGCGATCACCGCCTGAATCACTACTAAATCACTGAAAGGAAGATAAAGGATGACTTTGTTCAGTATAGAGTGAGAGTAGCTCTTGCCAGTGCATAAAAGTGTCAAGACACGCTCAAACACATCTGTAAACAAGCAAGACAGAGAAAGACAGGGGACTCGTAAAGTTCTGACAGGAATCAGACATCAAAGGTGAGTGGGTCTATTAAATCATTTCAGGGGAATAATCCTCCCTAAATGTGCCATGCGAAACCCGGGAGGAAACTGAAGCACGGCCGTGTCGGAAATGGAAAGCGACACTCTCACAAGCAGGAGTTATGACTGCAGCCTGGAAAATCTTCCCACCTATTATTGTTGGTGAGGTCAGAAGGTCATTTTGGCTAGGATTATACACCTCACTGCACCGTAATTAGCCAGAGAGTGCGACACATTCATGGTGGATGAGCTTTTCTCTCTGAGGTAAAACACTCCACTTAAACGGAAAGAGCAGACTAATGCAGCATGAATACTGTGCAGGTTAATCATAAGTGGTTTATCAGAGCCTCCCTCTCTCTTTAGACCTGATTTTTTTTTTTTTTTACAGTTTCACTTCCTTAGCTCCTCTTGTTAATAAAAAAGAACACCTTTCTTCAGTTTCTTGTGTTTATTTACTATAGTTTATACCACAGAGCACACATGTTGAATCATTTTCTATAACAGCAGCTCTGACAGTAGTGCAGCTGCAAATCACAGGTTTATTTTAATGCACTCGTTCTAATACGTTATCGCATCGTTTCTATACGACGTTTCTAGATATGTATCACACCACCCTGCCTTTGATTGTTTTACTATAACAGCACCACACTGTGTGATTTCTTTCTTACATACTCTGGTGGTACATCATGGTAATTATGGTTGGCAGATGTTTTATATGGGGCTTTATGGTATCTTATTATAACCGTGGTTGTTGCACTCAGGAGCAGGGCAGTCTCATGGTTTTAGAGTGGTACTGTGGCTGAGGAATATGGTTTTAACTGTTATGTTATGTAACTGTTGTAACTGTCATGACTGTGGTTTCCAATCCTTGGTTTTCTTTTGCACCAAAAAAAAAACATGATTAATCTTCCCGAAGGCTTGCGTTTTGGTGTCTGATCCTTTAAGTTTCCCAGGCAGCCCTGCCACACCAGGGATAACAATGTTGATCAGTTCACTCTGTTATTTTTCTCTCAAATTCTTCATCTGTTCCTGTTGTTGATGTTTAAACAAAGGCCCACTTTGGGTAGTCAAAAGCTTTCAGAGCTTCTCTAAAATATTTGCCCATGGGCAAATTGTATATCAGCCTTTTCTATTCGTTCCATCCTCTCATGTAAATGTTTAACTAAAAGCTAGACTTTTAAAAGGGCAGATCATTTACAGTTCACTGGTGGAAACCCGCATATGCAGGACTTCTCCTTGCACCTCCTTATTTAGCATTATCTAATACTACCACTATTATCTATTTACGAGAACCAATCCAATCCCTCTCCTTCTCAGACTTTAAACAGATGGAAGACACATGTGTGAGATCTTCCTGACCTGTTTTTAAGGACAATGTCTGGTGGCATGTCTTTGGGCCAATATATTTTATTCATTCGTTTTCCTCTTGTGAGGCCGTGGTAGCAGCAAGCTGACAAGGTCATCCCAGATTTTTCAATTCCCAGCCACAGATTCAAGCTCTTCCATGTGGATCCCCAGACCTGTGAGATATAATCTCTCCAGCAGGTCCTGGGTTGGTGCCCAAAGCAACTCAACTGGCTCTTCTTATTTTGCAGAAGCAGTGGCTCTACTCTGAGGCTCTCCAGTCAAGTCAGGCTCTCTTGTCAAGCTCCTCTTTCTGTCACGGACAGGAAACCCAGCAACCCTGCAAATGAACCCTACTTTCCACAGCTTGAACTTGCTCAAGCTTGTACTTTCGCTCGCTACCCAAAGAGATCATGAAGACCCAAATGATATTGCATATACAAGATCTCCACATCTCCATTTTGGTCTGAACCTGACCGGGTTACGTGGGAGGACCTGTGATCAAATGCTCGAGTGCAGAATACCACTCCTTGTCCTGGCTCCAGGGGTTGAGTCCCAGTAACCCAAATCCATGAAGGGTACACTTAGTCTTTTTTGTACCTTTCATGGGAGTCTTTTTCAAGGTTTGCTCTTTGTCTGACCTCTCCCTTTAGATCAGATCGGCAAGGGTGCCACTATTATGAGTAGTCCTGTGGTGCACTGAATCCAACGCCCCTTCACCACGGCCCTTTAAACAAGTTGGCATCTGACATTAAAAGTAGTTTTATGATAATGAGGATTTCTCAAATGTCCTTGTGTTAGCAATGAGGACTCTTACCTTACATCTTCTGAAATTTGACATCCCTTATTGTTTTTTTTTTTTTTCCCCAAACCTCATTAGCTGCACAGATGAGCTGGTTTTGCTGTGGGTGATTAGATGTGTTTACTCAGACGAATAGCAAGAGAAACAGCTGAGTGACAGGATGGAATACACAGCACTCTCAGAGCTGACAGCTTTTGTTAGAGAAAGTAATGGAGTGTGGAGGTTCAGGATGTGTGTGTGGTCTGCGTTGAGGAAAAGGAAGGATGAGATCGGAGACAACACAGGACAAAGAGACATTCGAGTCAAGGATGAACAGGAGGGTATACACAGACAGACAAAGAGAGAGACAGACTGAGGTAAATACAGAGTGTAGAGTGACAGAAAGTAGTATTTTTTTCCTCAGGCTCATCTTTCCTGTGCTCTAAGGGTAGAAAAACAATGAGAGCAATAATTCACAGTGTCTGGATGTGTACTGTATAATCTCAAAGCCCTTTCTCCACTCATTTGAGCTTCATCAGTCATACTGAATGCTGGGAAATTCCACCAAGTGTCATTCACACCGCTGATGTCATGACACTTGGTAAGACCACATGACATTCAGGGCCTGGAGGTGTAAACTGGTGGGGAAAGCTGAATGATGCCATTGTAGTAGATAATAAGTGGTGTATCAGGTCTTCAGCCTTTGTTCAGACACGGTGTGTTCCAGATTTACACAGATGACCTCTTATACTCTCTTTGGAACTGAATAACTTGTGTTTATGCAGTGTTTATTGTCCTTGAAGTTGTGTGTCTTGTCCTTTAGATGGAGATAAACTGCTATACCTTGACATGAGGAATTTGCCCTCCTGTGTTGGGACAAGTATTCACAAAGTGGTCGTTTCATCTCACCGATTTCTGTCGGAGCATTTTGCTGGGTTTGAATTACACCACAATGGGATTTCTGAAGTTTTCCAGACACTCCAGCCACATATAAAGGACACTGATGTTCCATTTGCCCTACTTTTTCTCTCTGCTAGATGGTTTGTTCTTCATGTTGGACCTTGTTGAACTAGTCTGGGTGGTCCCAAGCTTTTTTTTTTTTTTTCTGATTACTTCAAAGTTGGTATCTTTCCACTGATACCAACTGTCCTACAGTGTATGAACCATGCCACATATTTCAGCATAGAGAGCACCGAACTGTCCTGGACCCTCCAGAACTTGCAGACTGCCTAAGGACCATCTTATTATTTAAGAACTAGGTTGATGTCTATGAAGATCCGGGCAAGCGTTTTCACGAAATATCACCAGCTGACTAAGGCTTGGCAATGTGATGATATAATATTGATATTATGATATAATTTATCATGATATGCTTTTCTGAAATATTGCAGGTATTGCAGGTGATATGTGTTTTTAACCTTTTTTAAATAAAAAAAGTAATTTATTTTGGTAGACATTAACTAAAAGTATCATTCAAATCAGTTTTTCATATTTGTTTTTTAATCCAACACTAATCTTTTGCTAGCATTGCTCACAACGTATATTGTGGATGCTAGAAATGTCTTATGTCTTATTGCCTGCCTCTGGATCTGACTCATATTTATAAGTTTTAACTAAATGGTGAGTTAAGGGTTTGATAAACAATATAACCCTAATAGAACCCCTTCTAAGTAGAATCCCTACAGGAACCTGGAACATTTTAACCATCCAAAGAACCCCTGAGGAACTATAGACTATTTCTTGGTTTAGTGCAAGAAATGCCAGCTTCATTACCTATTCCATTTGATACCAATTTTAAATGTAGGTCACACTCTCATGGAAATGTTCTCCTCTTTCATATCCTCGCAAATTTTTAACAAGAATATCCTTCCCTGTAACACAAGTTCATTTGTCAAATCCTTGGTATTGAGCAAAAGCTCTGTACTTTAATAGAGACCACTGCACATATCAGTTTTTTTTCTCCTTTTTTTCATCTGCTGCATGATTAGGATGGCTATATTGAGCAAGCCATCCACCAGGTTTTTCGCTGTAGAAGCTATTTTTGTTCTGGAAGTAGGCGATCAATAAGAGACCATTTTCAAGCATTTCCTCATTAAACAATACTTTTAGTCATTCATTTTACTCCTACTGGCAAGTTAACCACCTGAAGGACAGGAAACCATAATAGAAAAAAGCAATAGGAAGACATTTTCCTGAGCTATGCTGGAAAAAAAACCTAGCTACCTCTGGATAAGCCTTCAGTTACACCCGTAAATAGCAGCATTTCTCAGTCCTGGCTTGTATCATCCAATTTACAGAAATACAAAGAGCTATGTTCTAGGGACAAACTCTCAGTCACGATCTCACACTGCTCACAGTGTGGAAAATGACCTTGGCTCTCCAGCAAGCTCCTGTTATATAAGTGATAATTGCACATTTCCAGTGCATTACAGAGGGAGAATAAGTTGTAAAGTGTTTACCTGCTGCAGGACAGAGTAGTGGATGCTGAAGCCTGGCTCAGAGGGAAAGTACTCGTCTGAAATGAAGCGAATGCGAATCTGGTTCCCTTTGGACGTCTGAGGGCCGGGAGCAGACTGAGAGCCACACCACCGACCCAGCACCATACCTCCATCAGGTTCCTCCACTTCCACGTAATCATACCTGAAAGAGATGAATAAACAGACCAAACCCACTGTTTGTACAAGCAGAGGAAGTCTACATTTCAAAGTTACTTATCAAGAAATAAGAAAAATCTTATCAAGTGAAAATGTCTTAAAAATAGTCAAATTTGTCTAGTATTTCCTGTCATAAGATTACAGTTAAACAAATAGAAGATTATGAAAGCTACTTTTAGATATGAAATAGTCTTGCTCTTGGCAGATAGCCAATTCTTTCTCATTTTAAGCATTTATTTCTCGAAAAAAGATAGTTTGAAATTAGTAAAAATGTCTAGAAATAGGTTTTTAGACTATATTCAAGATATTTTCCCTTGCTAAGATGTCACTTTTTTGCAGCGTTATGGTACATTTACGCTGTTTATATTTTAGGAAATAAAATAAAACCTGTATAGTAACTTTTGTTCTGACAATGTAGGGCTTGGAAATCACAATTTTTTTTTCTGATGATTTTGATGATACATCCTTTACTGAGACTCATAGGCCACACCTCCTTCACTTTAATGAAAAGGCCAAAGAGGCCACACCTTTTTTATTACGACTGACAGGCACAGAGGCTCCGCCTCCTTCTCTGGAATGGACAGAGGCCACACCCCCTTCACTGTAATGGACAGAAACAGAGGACACGCCTTCTTTACTTTGACAAACAGAGGCCACACCTCTTTCACTAGGACTGACAGGCACGGAGGCCACGCCTACTTTAATGTATGGACAGGTACAGAGGCCACGCCTCCTTCTCTGGAACTGACATAGGGCACACCTCCTTCGCTATGACAGTCAGAGGCCACGCCTCTTTCCTGTGGACTGGCAGGTAAAGAGGCCACGCCTCCTTTAAATGATAAAGATTAGAAGACTGAATAAAGTTTATTACTGTTACATATTTTAAATCTAATATAGTTAACAAAATTATTTTTAAATATTTTACAATATATTATAGAAGATTCAACTCATATCAGTGAAGCTTTACATCCCCGTGGATGTTATGTTTGCAATAATTTAGTTTTTTATTTATACATTGCATAATTGTTATATTAGGTAATTTCTTTGCTCACCAAATGAGCTGAAAATGCAAATACATGGTTTTAATTCATCACGTTTAATTCACAGGCCATAGAAATCACATCACAGGCCATAGAAATAAAGTTTAATATCTAATTTTGTTACGTTTCCATCTATAAAAAAATGCTAATTAACCATGAATGCTGTTTCTTGTTTATTCAAACCAGCTAGCATTAAATAAACTTCATGATCATCAGTCACAAAGCGTAGCTGTGCTCACATTCTCTTTTGCTTTTGCGTGTTTTTACATTTAAGCAAGATGTCCTTTGATTCGGAGCGCTTTAATCTGCGTCATGGGGTTTTTGGCTTTGATTAGTAATGCAGTAATACATCACCATCTCACAGCTGAAAAATGGGCGCCACCTGCAACACGTGTGTGTGTGTGTGTGTGTGTGTGTATACGTCTCTGTCCCTTATCAGCCCACATGCCTCTTTGTTTCACTGCGTGTGTGTGTGTGTGTGTGTGTGTGTGAGGGTTTGGAGAGAGAATCTCTAATGCTTAAATGGGACCTAAACAGACCGCTAATGCTCTGAGCAGCTGCTCACAGATGAGACGTAGTGAAAGCATTAAAGTCCCTGTGAACATGTGATTTTAAACCATACATTTTACCCAAAATGCATCTGTGCAAAATAATAAACAGCAGAGAAAATACCAAAAACATAAAAACCTAAATAGCTAGCGGGCTAGTTACTGTAAATGCTAGCAAACTATCTAGGATTTGTCGAAGGTTGATTGTGTTTCAGTGCAGTGAAAACATTAAAGTCCATTTTTTAAAATTTATTTAAGTCCCTGGGACCAGGTTATTTTAAGCCATTACAAACAACAACAACAACAACAACAACAAAAATCTGTGTAAAATTATAAATAGCTGAGAAACTACCAAAACGTCCTAGCGAACTAGCTCGGATCTGTCACAGGTTGACGCGAGTGGGATTTCACTGTCAGTGTATTCAGAGTCTTGATTTTCATCAACATTTCCTTATTTCCTGTCCAAATATAAAACAACAACAACAACAACAACAACAACAAGTTGTTCATTACTGTCATTAGCCATAGATAGCTAGTTAGATAGCTGGCATAGCATGCAGGTTCTGCGACTTAAAATCTTCTCATATAATGTCGTCATCAGCGAATAATTTGGAAAGTCTTTTAAATCGTTGAGCTTCTTTTGTGAAAACGTAAACCGAGAAGAGTTTTATACAGAAGTCTGTGTAACGTGAATTTATGCGAACCATGTTAGCAAGATTTACAATGCTTGTTAGCTACATTAGCCTCATAGCTTCAGTGGAAGAAAAAAAAAAAAAGAAAAGAAACTTCTTGGCTGATTGACCTCATTTGGAGTAAGAGGAGCATTGTGTACATTTCACTGCTGGCTGGAAAACAAGAGATTAGCTTTGTTGAAATTACACCCGTATATTTTATTTAGCTATAATTTCTCTGATGGCCTCCATGAGACAAAACCACTTTAGCTGAAACAAGGCTGACCGTCTTCTCAGCGTGGCTGTTTAGGCTCCTCATTACGTCTCGGTTCATAAACAGCCACTGGAGGAGGCTTAATAAAAGATATCAAGGAGATTCAATATCCGTGACCTAGATATCCAGCCTCAGGAGGCGCCCTACGCCCTGTCCTCGGCTCGGCGCGTCCTCAAAGCTCCGGCGAGACACGGATATTTACAGACGTAATGAAGCTCATTCCTGCACATCAGCACTCTCAGGTACGGCGAATCACATCACGTGTTTTCCCGACAGATTTATAAAAGTAATTAACCAGCATTTAAATGAAGGGAATTGACTTCCAAATAAATCCTGCAGATTTTTAATTACAGCCGTGTCTTATAAGTACAGAGTATAACGTGATGAAAGCAGAGTTACTGCTACCGCCCTGAAGATGATTATTTCTCCTTAGAGAAAACGTCACCCTATCAACGATTTCACGTTTTTTTAATCAGTTTACGCAGAGCATCCGCCGTACAAATCTCTGTGAATGAGCTGTTACTATGGAAACCTGTCAGAACTGCTGTTATAGAAAATTAATCAATACTTACCTTTTGACCAATCAGAATCCAGAATTCAACAGCACTGTGGTATTTATATATATATATATATATATA
>CM040981.1:1173044-1191577 GCA_022985145.1 Pangasius djambal | reverse complement strand
AGAGATGGAGAGAGAGAGAGGGAGTGAGAGAGATGGAGAGAGAGAAAGAGAGAGAGGGGGAGAGAGGGAGAGAGAGAGGGAGAGAGAGAGTGATGGAGAGAGAGGGAGGGGGCGAGAGTGATGGAGAGAGAGGGAGAGAGAGAGGGAGAGAGAGAAAGGAGAAGAGAAAACATAACATAAAAACGGCGGTGTGATGAAGCAGAGTTACTGTTTCCTTTAACAGCACGTCACCATGGTGTTTTATTCCGCTTATACCGGAACAATTTTCCAACAATTACAACTGTTATTGATTAAAGACCGACACACAGCACCTTCTGAACTGTTATTGCAATCAGTGGCACATTGCTGTGGTATAAGAGGAATAAAACACTTCAGGACACGCTGTTACAGGAAAATGATCAACTTTGACATGGGAACAGTAACTCCGTTTCACCACACCACTCCGTCGCTGATTATTTTCCTGTAATGGCACGACACGGTGTGATTTATTCCTTGTTTTAAACACTATGATGCTCAGGACTCGTGATCTCCTCGCCGGAGACAAACCCGTGTTTCTGAAGTCGTTTTCGTCGCAGGGAAGCGCGTGTGTCGTGAGGTGACCTCATCTGAGCAGGTTAAATAATGCCGTGCGTTGATCAGAGGCTGTTCCCCCGAGTGCATTACCTCAAACATGACTTTTCCTTGACCCACTTTTCCCCGGACCCCCTTCCCTCGCTCCCTCGCTCGCTCGCTGTCTCTGATTAAGGGAGGAAGCTGAGGATGAATAAACACAGACGCACAGAGCTACCATTGTGCCTCGACCGTGCATCAGACCTCCGACCGAGCGCACGGTTTAAATATTAACCCGCGAGCAGTTAAAGACAAAGAGAGCTCTCACACGTGCCTGTGTGTGTGTGTGTGTGTGTGTGTGTGTGTGTGTGTGTGAGCGAGAACAAGAGCAAGTACAGATACGTCCACAGTGTAACGACAGACTGAAAGATCTTATTAAAGACAAAAAGGATACAAATCCCTTTAATATCACATGTCAGCAGTGTGTAATGGTTTACAGTGATTGATTGAGTCGTGATGCTAAACGTCTGGCAACAATACAGTAAGACGGCAATTTGTTAGCTATCAGATTTCCATAATTAATATTCTAACACATGTCTGGATAATGTCCTGTGATGTCATCAAAGTGCGCCTGCTACTCTGTTCTAGCTCAGCTCATAAAAGCTGCACAAAGTGCTTCATTCATAAAAATATTAAAGCCGCACCTCTTACGCCAGTCACGCACCATTGCCTGATCCTAAGCCCCGCCCATGCTTGGTTACTGTTGCTATGAAGCAAAACCAAAAATGAAAAGCGAGGCTTGGTGTTACCGCTATTCAGGTTAGCTAGCTAACTTCATTTACTTAATAAAGTTAACATGGCTAATATGGGGAGTGTTAATAATTTAAACTTAGCTACACCATGTTTAGCTAAACATTCAGCAAAAACAGCTAGCTCATATTTAGCACACAAGCTAACCTGAGCTACGTTTGTATTGTTAACACTGTGACCTTTTACCAGATCGTCACACACACATACATTTATATAAAGTCTGTGACTTTATTAAGGTATTTATAGTAAAAAATCACATAATTGTAAGGAAAATAAAATTCTAAAAATTCTAAATTGTCATTCGAGATATTTATGGTTTGCATTATAATTGTAATATTAAATATTTATTTATAAAAAATAAAGAATGCAAAGTCATATAAAGACATAAATATTTGCATTATTTGTCATTTTTTTAAAAAATTTCTGCTTATTATTTGATTGTAATTGTTTGCATTTTATTTATTTGTTTGCTTTTCTTTTAAAAAAAAAAAGAAAAAATGAAAAATAACACATTTCTCACTGGAGTTCTATATATTTCCCAAATCACAGGCACATGCTTCATCCCTTCATCCTTCATTTCCTCCTTCTATCCCTTACATCAAAATCATCTTTTAATACGCGTCAGACTCAAAAACCTTCTCTTTTTGATTTTTTTTTTTTTTTTTTTGCCAGAGGCTCAGCTTCCTGACTCGGTTATGAATCGTTGCATATTTATGATGTGTGATATTACAAGCTGAAATATTGATTTGTTTCGGTTTTAAGGAAAGGAATCGTTCATGAATAATAAAGATCACCGTGAATGTGACAATCTTTAGGTTTTTTGATGAAATATAGTAAAAAGCAGTTCTGGGTACTTGCAGAATTTATTTTTTTTTTTTTTTTGACTGAAGGCTATGTGCATGTAAAAGCACTTCATCTTTCATTTCCTTTTTCTCTCCCTGCATCAAAATCGCATTAATATCCATCGGAGTCGAAGCCACAGGATCAGTTACATCAACACGAATTCAAACGAGCGGGGACACACACTGGGTTTTTAACATTTTTTATTTTTTTTGGAAGCCACATCATTTTCATTCTTCTTCCTAAACCCAAAATTGGTCGGTAATGGGCGCCAAAACTTCTAGTCATTACTGCAGACAGCATTAAGCTAACACTTAATCAAATGAGCAAATAGGGTGACTCCCCAGGATACACTCCTTAAACCAGCGGATATTTGAAACACCACCGAACAATCTGACAAATTCCCACTTCCCAGGGCTGAGAAACAAGACAAGGCTCACTTTTATGTTTTTTTTACTACTTTAAAGTGCTAAAAATCCTTCTTCTTTTTTTTTTTTTTTTTTTTTTTTTTAACCCATGGAGCGCCTTTCAATCCCCACATATGTTTAAGGGTGAAATGGAACCCCTCGTTTACCGTTTCTGCTCCTCACTCGCTGATTTTCTTCTCCTCCTTTCAAGTCCCTCGCACATCTGCTGCTGGTTAAGAAACGATGCTGGTAACTACAGGTGCTGTAAATTCCACAGCAGCCCTTATGATATTTATTACAGTTAGGAGAGAGGGACAGGATGGAGGGATATGAGGGAGAAAGAAAGAGAGAGAGAGAGAGAGAGAGAGAGAGGAGGGGAGGGAAAGAGAACTCAATCCAAGAAGGGAATTTCTCATGCCATTAAAAAATAATTTGGTTTTATGAGCAAGTTGGCGTTTTGTAATGACTCAATATGTGAAGCAGATTTTTTTTTCTTTTCTTTTGGTTTTATGCTTCCCTTATTCACACACACACACACACACACACACACACACACACACACACACACACACACACACACACACACACATTCTCAATACTCACTTGCTGTCACTGTATCATCGAGGCCTCGATTTACAGTTTTACATTCAGGTCTAAAACCTAATTTTTCAAAATCGTCAAATTCGAAAATTGTGACTTCGGGGTTTGATTCTGTTAAAAAAAAAAACACAAACAAATAAAGCTGACGCACTGAATTTACTTGTTTACTGTAATGTTTTCACACAATTGTTGATAAAAAATAAACAAAAAGACGTATTGTGTTATAGATTTTATTACACCGTAGTGCTGCTCTGGATTCTGGATTCTGATTGGTTGGAAGGTGTTGATTCATTTTACTTCCAGATGTAATCCAATTCGCGGGTTTACATTAGTAAAATACGCGATCGTTTCTATAGTAACAGCTCATACAAAAAATACTTGTACTGTTATTAGTCTGTATAAATGCTAAAGTTTATTTGTTTTTAACATTTATGGAAGGAGTCTCCAGTGTCAGCACTTTGTAGCAGGTAAAGCTGCAACGTCGTTTTCCGACGTCTTCAGGACAGAGGAGTTTACACTTTGCGGTTTCTTAGTGACGTGACAACCTGCGTTTTTTTTCTCTTCTTATTTCTTATTATTCGCTGTTATAACGCAATAGAGCGTAAGTGTGTATCGTATATGTTTACATGTGACTCTAAACGGAGAAAATGATACGAGTGTTATAGTAAAATAATGGAGAACTTCTGGGTCGTAACCGTAACAGTTACTAACTGATGAAATAAAAACAGCTCTCATTAGCAGACTCAGACTTTCAGACTCGATTGTATGTGTGTGTAATTTTTATTATTTATTTATTTATTTATTTTTACATTTTGTCATCAGTAGATTATTTTTAGTGTTTTGTAACTCGAAAGGCCTCTGGACCACCAGCGCTCAGCATCTCAGCATGCCCAGGCTAAAATCAATGAGTGCTTGACTGACAGGGTGTGTGAACCTCACGACACCCGGCTGCTGCAGGTCAGGCATCACATTCTCACTCAACCACACACACACACACACAAGCAAGTGAGTACAAGTTCAGCTTTTCCTCATATCTGTTGAAATGTCCTTTAAAAGCGCACATTAACGCAGTCATTCTCGGGCGGTTCTATGACTCGAACTCACACCCTTCCGGTACTAGCTTGTCGTCTACGCTATGAAGACGCCATGACAGACCACTCGTGCGTGCAGCGAGGAAGCTAACATGCCCTGAAACACAGCTAGCATGACGGTTTAAAGCTAAAATAAAGGTTTACGGCCCGTCGCGTCTCACGTTAAGCGGCGTGAGAGCAGGTGCAGGAGATCGACGACTGCTCTGTCAACACATGCACAGAAATCCAATACTGCACAGTCTGGAGCACGGGTTAAAACACACACACACACACACACACACACGCGGTCTTTACTAGCGCTACACACATCAACACTCATCCGTTAACACGCGCTCTTAAAACGCACCACAACATCCGGAAACCAGATCGTATAGCTGATCCTAAACTGTCTCACTGCCATCTGTGTGTGTGTGTGTGTGTGTGTTTGGGAAAGTTTTGGCACCCTGTCCTTAAAACATCATAAAAACCGACCTGTCCAGCTGTTTAAGTTGCTCTAAGCTAGAAATAGTACATTTTAAATGATTAACTCCTTGTGGAGTCTAACTCTGGGAAAAAAAAAAAAACCTTAAAGATATTTAAATAGATTTGGGACAAATTTATCATATTTTTCCTCAAAACAAAGGAAATGCCAATTCTGTCCAAAACTGATGTGCTAATCAGATTTTTGCCACAGTTTTAGCTAAAAAATGTTTGCTACGCTAGCTAGGTAGGTAGCTAGCTGCTAATTATGTCTTTAAAATCCCTAGATTTTGCCCTTTATTTCCTAATAAATGTAGTTAGTGAGCGTTATTTTACCAAAACCATATCATGAATATATAATTTCCTCTTATTTGTGTCACATTATTTGCTAAAACATACATTAAAGGCCAAAACCATGCTACGTTCAACTTGTTTACTAGAAGATTCCACATGTACAGCTCAATCTTGTGCTATTCACCTTTTTAGAGGCCAAAATTGTATCATTTTATCATGGAATTTCATTTAGCATTCAATGCTAACAGTGAAATTATAAATCTACAGAAGCTTTTTTTAAGTAATTTATCAACACATCTGAGGTAAATGTTGATATTCCTGACATCTTTGACTCATTACTTGTGTCATTCTGCCTTTCTTTTGTTCTATAAGAAACATCTCAGCTAGATAAATTGCTAGTCTGTGTATTAGCTAGCATAGGCTTGGGGTCTATATTTCCCAGTTGCTTAGCAACAGTGTTACAGCTATAGCCACTTAAAGGGTGAGCCTAATTGTGTGCTATCACAAACTTTTAAGGTTTGTGAGGTTTTTTTGTTGTTATTTAGTCTTTTGTATTTTTTAAACCACAAACTTTCGTTCTGGGAATAGTCCCATAATGTTTTGTATATGAACTATCATTCTAGTTACAGACGGCCTATTTAGAGAAACAGAAAAATATATATATACAGAAATACTAACAGATAGACCGGTGTTTAAAATATTTCACTGTTCAAATAGGAGACAATAAAAAAAAAATGTAAAGCTATGGGAACATTTCCTGAACCATAACATGATCAAAATGTGAATGTTATATTTCCATAAAGAAAACTTTCCTGGAAAATGAAACAGGGAGTAAAAAAACGAGTTCTGCTCTCAGAACGTTTCAGGAACCCAGAGCAAATGTTTCCAGAACGTTCTGGAAATCAGTAATCGGTCGCAGGGTAGTCGTGATAATTCAGAATGTGTTTCTAACAGCTTCACCAGCTCCGCCTGTTTTTTTAAACATTCAGTCCAACACACGTTTGCTTATAACTTTCTGTTTCACAGTTTCTCTTAAATAACTTTCTGAATTGCTTGTAATTTTTTTTTTACGTTGTAGATAAACATCTACCATAAAAACATCTACCAAATGAATCCACGTGAATGGAAATATTCTTGCACAGTAGTCGCTAACAACTTCCATAAAAGAACAAATTAAAAAAAAGGACAAATGAAAAGCCTACGTGCCACTTCTCCTTCCGAACAAAATACTACTCAGGATCGAGGTGGGTGGCCGAGAGAAAGTAATGAAACCTTTTTAATCTCACGTTAACCCGCCTGATGAAAGCGCGCTGGGATTAAAGCAAGACCGCCTGCAGGACGAGACACAGCAGTCGGCAAAATACACAAATTCAGTGCCAACACTCAAACACTCTCGCTGTTTTCTGTTTGAAACCAGTCCTCTTACACACACACACACACACACACACACACACACACACACACACACTGTAACATACAATCACCTAATGCAAACATTGGATAAAACCTGGCAAAAAAAAGTCACACACATTTGTGTGTGTGTGTGTGTGTGTGTGTGTGTGTGTGGTTTATATTATTAAAGTTTTAAAATTCTGCTATAAATGTGGCTTTTTAATGAACTTTTAATTAACAAAAAAGCAGTTTTATAGGCAGGCGCAGAGGCCACGCCTCCTTCATTATTCACTAACACTCATACTCACAGAGGCCACGCCTCCTTCATTATTCACTAACACTCATATGCACAGAGGCCACGCCTCCTTCATTATTCACTAACACTCATACGCACAGAGGCCACGCCTCCTTCATTATTCACTAACACTCATATGCACAGAGGCCACGCCTCCTTCATTATTCACTAACACTCATATGCACAGAGGCCACGCCTCCTTCATTATTCACTAACACTCATATGCACAGAGGCCACGCCTCCTTCATTATTCACTAACACTCATACGCACAGAGGCCACGCCTCCTTCATTATTCACTAACACTCATATGCACAGAGGCCACGCCTCCTTCATTATTCACTAACACTCATACGCACAGAGGCCACGCCTCCTTCACTGAAAATAACAAACAGGCCACACCTCCTTCACTATTCACTAAGAGCGACAAAGAAGCCACACCTCCTTCATTATTCACTAAGAGTGACAGACACAGAGGCCACGCCTCCTTCACTGAAAATAACAGACAAACAGGCCACACCTCCTTCACTATTTACTAAGAGTGACAATTCACCAAGACTATTCACTAGGATTAACAAGTAGAGGCCACACCTCCTTCACTATTCACTAGGATTAACAAGTAGAGGCCACGCCTCCTTCACTATTCACTAGGATTAACAAGTACAGAGGCCACGCCTCCTTCACTGTATTTGCTCCTATTGAAGGGCAGTAACTCATCACAACGTCTCGCTTTGTCTGACTAAAACTACTAAAAATTTTTTTTTTTTTAAGGCAAAACGCTGCCAAAGAATTTCTAACATGTCAAATCAGGCCATTTCATTATCTTAATCAATTTTAATCTAAAACCCTACAGCAAATTTAAAGTTTAAATAGTTTATGAAATGAAACAGCATTCAAAGAGCGGTCCATAAAAACTAATATCCATAATTATACTTTTGGAGACACATTCATGTCAAATGAACAGAGAGAGGAATTCAACCTCTAATCAGTAATGGATTTCTAACTTCAAACATTAAACCACGACTGCAAGAGCGTGAGACAATCTCACACACACACACACACACACACACACACACACACACCACTGCAGTCCAATCTGTCATCTCTTCATCATTAACACACACAAATGAACAAAGCCTCCGCTCCATCATGTCGGACTGATCGCTTCCCAAATATCTAATTCAAATGAACAAACAACACAGACTGAGGCGAGACGCGGCGCAAATGAGACGGAGAGAGAGACGGAGAGAGAGAGATGGAGACATCGCTGATTAGATTGTTTCTCATAATTATAAAATAAAGCAGAGATGGAGATGTTTGGATATTTGGTTCACAAAATCAGAGCTGCAGTGTGAAAAAGAAAAGTCACTCTCACAAGACTTTTTAAACTTATTTTTACAAATGTATTCTTACTGTAATCATTATAATACTTTTATATATTTATTTATAATGCTTTTATATATTTAATCATTATTTTACTGTTATTATTGTATCATGCTTTGGGGAAATATTTAAGTTTGATTTTTTTCTTCTCTGGTTTCTGCTACATTTTAAATGCTACTTGTTATTTTAAAGTGTACTAATCACGACTTTGTGTTGAGGGCACGCCCCTTCACTAGAACCTACAGGTCAAGAGGCCACACCCCTTATATTCATTTACAATGAAATCCTTTATTTGCTGTTTAGTTTAATTTAATATCATATGTGGCTAAAAACAATGAACAAAGGCTACGTTCACATTGCAAGATTTTTCGCTCAGGTCGGATCTTTCTATCTTGAGAGTTCACATTCGTAGCCGTGAGTGAACTAATGCACCGATCTTCCGAACCATCCTACGTCCTTTTTCATTTCCTGAGCAGTTATTTGGATGTTTAAAATTGTTGTTTTGCCGCACTTCTAACCCTGGATGATGATGATGCTGATAAAAATCCACATGAATTCCGACCTGAGCGTTCTCATTAATGTCTCATGGACATATCAGGCATGTCCCCGATCTCAACCGCATGTGAAAGTGGCTCAGGTCTGATTTGATAAGACTGTCTGGAAATCATCAGATCTGTGCCACATTAAGGCAAAAAAAAAATTAGAATTTCGAACGTGAATGTACCAGAAAAGAAAGAAAGGACTGGGAACTGGAGAACAGTTTGCTAGATGATGCTGTAAATTTCCAACAAAACCCAGTGGACTATATGTTTTATGATGAATTTTATAAAACTGTGTTATAGAGTGTCAACGCTGTGGTGTGATGAAGCGTAGTCACTGTTGCCACCCTGAAGCTGGTTATCTTCCTAGAACAACACATGCATAAGTCTTTTATTCCTCTTATACCACAGCAATTTTCCAAATTCCCACTTTTCTAATCATCAGTCAGCCATTTTAAGGCAATCAGATTGAAATGTATC
The DNA here is from genome assembly GCA_022985145.1 of Pangasius djambal. Lineage (NCBI taxonomy): Eukaryota > Metazoa > Chordata > Actinopteri > Siluriformes > Pangasiidae > Pangasius > Pangasius djambal. Next base: position 1,182,440 of record CM040981.1, on the reverse strand, counting down.
ACCATATCACCGGGTCTTTCTCCACACAGCTGCATATCGCACATCTCCAGCCACGACTGCCTTCTGTTTGCACTTCCTCAATGAACTCTTGCACCCGACTTACGTACGCAACCTGTTTGCTCTTCTGCAGATCCGTTTCTAATCTGTAACTTCCTTCATTCATCTCTCGGTATCGTGCAGGAAGACGGCCTCGCTCTGCAACCGGCCCGTGTTGACACTTTTGATTAGAAGTGTACATACGTATGAGGCGTTGCCAAACCGCTGACCTAGAAAAGTAAAACCCGTCCCTGTGAGAGGTGTTTGCAGGTGCATTACAGGAACCTGGACATGAATAATAATGCATGAAAGAATTATGATGGTCCATTTGGCCAAACTTTGTGTCCTGTTTCTTTCCTAACACTATAAATAATGTCTGTACTTCAGAGGTGGACATCCCAGTGCTGACAGAATCATGGTGATTGCATGAATTCTAGCATTTTACTGCACTGATATACATATTATATCCTAGTTTCAAATGAGAAATTACTTTTAAACATGCCAGAAACGGAAAATCCGCTGCCATCACTATCCAATAAGTAGCGTACTCCATCCAGAAATGCTAATGTGGCTAATATTAGCTAGAAAAGTGCCAGAAAATAGACGAACAACTAAACCGAAAATGCTAAATTAGCTAATTTCTATAATTTTTACTGAAATGTAATATTGCGCTACCTAATTTTGCCAAGTGACAGCAGTTCAATTTAACCAGCCGATCCTAAACTTCATCATCTAACCTCTACCCAATAATTTATCCAACGCTAGCAAACGCACTTGCTAACCTGAATTCTAACTCCTGATTGTAATTCAATTACACAATATAATCGAATAAAATAAGATGGAACTGTTGTATCACATCACATGACAAGCACAATGCTACCTAACTTGCTAATGAACTTGGCAACGTCTGGTTTTAATTACACAATACAAGCTTGCTTATCAAACTTATCTAGCTATTAGTATAAAATAGCTGCTGCTGCAAAGGTAATTAAGTAGTTAGCTGTAAACATTAGCGCAGAGCTGAGTTTAAGTCACTGGTTGACTTGGCTAATGCGACGTATGCCAGTGATTTATGCTAAGCAATATGCATCGAGTTGAAGAAGTAAAAAGAGAAAAGTGGTGAAATTTGGCCATTGAGAATTTAAATTAACGTAATGAGCCTTAAAGTAGAGTTTTAAAAGGTAGGTACACCATTTAGAGCTTTAAATAATCAAAAACAGGATTTTTTTTTGGACGTCCAAACAAAAGTGGAGTATGGCATCCCACAAGGTTTTGTTTTAGGCTCTTATTGTTTTCCATTTATATCCACTTTTTTCCTTTTATATTATTTAGCCTCATTTTTTTTGTGACTGATTTATTTATGTGCCATTAAGTCTAAGTGTTTAGAGCAGGAATGAACGTCTGATCATATTTTATGACATCACTACAGTCCTGTTCACCTTGATTTTATTTTTAAAGCTTTTATGGAACTCATCAGGATGGCTCTGATCATTTTCAGGTTAGTTAACATTAGCAGTGACTCTTTAGTGAAATTAAAAGTTCAATACGGCGTCCCTCAAGGTTCTGTTTTAGGCCCTATGTAGTTTTCACTTTATAAACATCTAAAATCCAGCAATAATTCCAAAGATAAACAACGAGAACCTTGAGGCATGACCTACTGAACTTTTTTATGCTTCAATGACTGTCTGTTTATGCTAACAAACTGGTAAATAAGATCTAAAGCGTTCTGATGAGTTCCATAAAATCTTAAAAAGCATGGACAGGACTGTTGAGATAATATCATAAACTGTGATCAGGGGATAGGAAATGATCCTGATCTAAAAAATTCTAATTGATAGTCATGTAATTCATGTAATCCAGGCAGGAAAAATGACACTGAACAAAATGATATAAAGGGAACATAAATGGAAAATAACAGAGAACCGTAAACAGAACCATGATGGATACCATATGCTTTAAAGCCTCGCTATTTGTTCTAACAAACTGTAAATAAATAAGCTCCAAATGATGAAAGTTCCTTGAAGGTTTAAAAAACACGGTGGACAGCTCTGTTGTCAAAATATTGTAAACTGTGATTAGGGGTTATGAAACGATCCTGGTCTGAGCAACTAAAATTGATAGGTACATGTGCAAACCAGGCAAAACACAACATTAAACAAAGCGAATGTAAATAAAAAAACTACATAGGACTGTAAACAGAACTCTGTGGGATGCCGTATTGAACTTCTTTAGTCATTAAAGACTCAGAGCTGGTAATTATCTGTCAAATAAGATCTAGAGCATCCTTATGAAAGCTCTGGAAGCTCTGATGAACATGTCATAACAAGCTCGTGCACTGTGATCAGGGGTTAGGCTACGATCCTGATCTAAACAATTAAAAATGACGGGCTCATAAGTAAACCAGACACAAACAAACTGACGCTAAACAAATCCACATAAATCCAATTTAAATGGAAAACAACGGAGGACTGTAAGGAGAACCTTGATAGATACCAGACTGCGCTTTTAGGCTTTAAAGACATGGTGGACAAGACTGTCTTGATAATATCATACACTGTAATTCTGATTGAAACACTTAAGACCAGTTAAGATTGTCTCGGTCAGAATGAAACAAAACAGACGAGCAAGACATTTGTACCCAAAGTAGTGTCTGGTCTGGAAGTAGAGCTCCAGATGGTTTCGTTATAAAGGATCACGCTGTTATTTTTCAGACGCAGGTGGCCTGCTCAGAACCCAGCTTTCAAAAAACGCCAGATAAATGCAGTCGTTCCAGCGCCGTCAGCGCCGTTAGATCAGCAGGATCGGGAGAAAAGCAGATCAGAAAGATCCACTGTATACAGTATGTTTAAAGAGTGAACCAAAATGACACTTATTTAGATAACGATAACCAGTGCCTCGATCATCATCAAACTCATCCACAGAAACCTTATCTGATCCTCTGAGATCAATCCTCCCGGAGTTCGAGAGCTCCTTTACGCATTTCAGCCTCCTGCAGTACCAGTGTTGCAATGTTCCAGGCCAATACCGTAATAATCATTAGCAAATCATTTGGACCAACAGCGCTGAATATTACAACTCAGAGGATTCATAAGCTGAGGATATGAGTGATACTGTACGCACGTGTGTGTGTGTGTGTGTGTGTGTGTGTGTGTGTGTGCACGTTATTAGAGGATATTTATATCACGTTCAAAATTTTTTTTCTTCCTAAATACCTTAACATACATTATTCGACCATTTGTGAATGATGAAGGAACGTCTCTGAAAGCGAAAACTCTGAACGTCTCCTGGCGATAAGTTACATTTCTGTCTTCTTCATTTTGTTTTTATTATTTCGTAGATGCCGTTTTTTTTTTTTCACTGTACTGTATCTATTTATTCCACCTTCTACATGATTTGTATCCCTTTTTATACGCTCTTACTGCCTTTACTTTACTGCTCTACTGATAAAACATTCTGCTTTTTTGGAAACTCCTTCTATGGAGATCATAGAGTATGTATAATAAATTATAAACACATTCTCATCATGTTAGAATTCAGCGATAGAACGACTCGCTGTACTTTTCGACCATTTAATGTTGCATGGCGGTGAAACTGGTTAGTTCCTGTTCTCACTTACGTTATAGCAGCTATAAACATTCGTTCCTTCACCAACTGCTCTTTGTTTCTCTCTTTTGAAGCTAAAAATGTTACCAAGAAATTGCAGAGAAGCATAGTAGCGTAAACTCCTCTGACTGTTACAAAGCGCTGACACTGGAGACTCCTTCCATAAATAAACTTTAGCATTTATACAGACTTATGCCAGGTATTATGAGGTGTTATGTATGCTATATGATATGATATAAATTAATTTATGATGCGTTATGTGATCTTACCTTATAAACGATCAAGTGTCATGCATGGAGTAAATATTTATGAGGATGTTTACAGGTTTAATGCTAGGTGTTATATGGTGTTAAGTACGCTGTATAATATTATTTATAACGCATTGCGAATTCTGGCTTCATAGGAAGTGTTAAGATCGTTTTTAGATTAACGTGTTTTGCCAAGAGCAATATGGCGTGTATAACACACAATGGAACACATGTTAGAACCAGATACTGCAATGTATTAGTGCATATATTTGTCTTGGTCTCAAAAGTATTGGCACCTCTTTTTTTGTGTGTGTGTGTGTGAAATAAGTTCTCTCTGCAGCCAGAAATATATTTTCAGTGATGTCATCATCTATGGCAGTGTGGCATAACTTTAACCTATAACCTATGCTTCAGATTTCTGTATCATGGTATGCAGACGCTCTGTCCGGCGCAATACAGAGACCCATAAATCAATGATCGGAGTCCGTCTGAGCCAAACAGCTGTTGCTTCAAGAAATGGATCCTCGGTCTCTGGGGAGAACGCTGGGCTCCCTGCAGCATACGTATAGTGTGTGTGTGTGTGTGTGTGTGTGTGCTGAAAAAAACCTATTTGTGCTTGGGCCCTATGCCAAGCATTCTCCTCACACCGACCATGATTGAGTTACGCACGCCAGGGTGTGTGACACACGGTTGTATATCACGTCGCAGCGTGTGTGAGGCCGCGTAATGCAATTTGCTTGCCACGGGGACCCTGTCGCTTCACCACTGAGTCCTACAACAGGTGTTTCTGTTTTTTTTTTCTTTTTTTTCCCCCATTGCAAACACAATGTCCATATTTCAGCAGTGAATGTTGAACTGCTGACAGAATGATAATGAGGCTGTTGGTCACGCCGTTGCACGCATCTTAGCATAGTTTCGCAGGGTATTTTACTGAAAGTTTCCAAGTTTCCAATGAGAAATTACTGTTAAACTGTAACATGCTAGAAGAATATTTTATACAGAAATGCTAGATACAACTAACCCTAGCTTAGCTAATGGTAAACTATTGTAAGGTGCATTTAATAGCAGCATGATATGCTAAGCCAAAAGAAGTGAAAAAGATAGGGAATGGTTAGAGGTCATGATGCGGTATGATCGAGGTGTTAGCATGATCATGTTAGCATGGTGTTCTAGCCGTCAGTCATTAATAGCGCTGTTGTGACACTACACAGCGATGATCTCAGCAAATTTTAGCATAACTTATCCTCCTGAGCGAGTCCTTACCAGCCACCTTCACTACAGACGTACGTACTCCCTCGGGCTAAAACATGCACTTAATTTCTCTCTAGAGCTGCATAATAAAGTGGCCGAAAGACGCGAAGAAGGTTTTATCGTGAATAATAGTGACTCAGTGTGCAGCAGCGAGGGTGGATCATTAGTGAAATGAAATGTTAGCATTTGGCAGCAGCAGCATTTCTCAGCCCTCCCTTCGTCTGTCCTGGAAGAATGCATGAGGAGAAAGAGAGAGTGACAGATGGAGGATTGGAGAGGTTCTCTCAGAAGGGACAGGAGGAGCATATGGCAGCGCCGTGGTGTGTGTTGTGTCAACTGAAATGTATTTCATCATATTTCACCTCCGCCTCAGAGCCACGGCGCACCAAAACAGCAGCCAGAACACCGACTCACTCTCAGACGGTTATTCATTCACTAAACTCCACGCCACAGCAACGAAATGTACGGAAATGCTTTGAGTTTCTTGGAGAGACTGCAGAACGTTCAACTTGTTTTAGGGTGCGTTTACACCTATTAGTCTGAATAATACTTTGCTATACTAATTTGCTATTCGTTTTGGTTTCACATTGCATATAACTGTCCTGAAAATGTCCTCATAAAACACTTTCATTGTGATAGAAAATGACAAACAAACCTTTACCAAGTACACACAGAAATCACCCAACAGAGAAGCAGCGCTAAGTAAATGATTCAGTAGTCAGATAAGCTTAGTCGCTTACAACAATGTGTGTCACATCAAAAAGAAAAAAAAAGAGTTTTTCTCTTTTTTATTTGTTCGAATCTGCAGCGCTACAGCTCTGTCCTTTGGCTCAGATTGCATCTCGCAAATAAAACCATGGAAAAATGCTGCTGGCCAAAAAAACACACATAATATTTGATTCACTTGCAAGTGAGTCGATTCAGAGTCGAATGGTTTTCTCACTAGACTTCAGGTGGAAGCCATCTCAACCATTTTTGGTTGATTAATACCATGACCCTATGAAACTCTTATTTTAAGCTAGGTTATCAACACCATGAAAATTTAAAAACACAACACCCCAGTGTTCTAGATCACTCTCAGGAAGTATGTGCTATTTATACAGATGCTAATTTGGAGTGTGTTGTTTCTACAGTGAAAAGAAACGCTTCAGGTGCTACGACTGGTACAAATGGTGGTTAAGCTGCTGAGCTTGTGATCGGACCTTTACGAGTTTGTAATCGTGACACCATGTTGATGTTGAGCCTTAAGCTTTGAGCTGGAACTGCTAATCTGGACTCTGTTTTGGTGAATTAATGAACATCTTGTGTATTCAACACACTCCATGTCCTTAAATGATAGGGTCTAAATGATTGGGCTGTGTTTGTGCAGGTAATATCACCATCTGGAATGAGAGACAGCTATTCATATCTCCAGAAGTTGCACCTTTAGTGATGGCATCCTCTGAAAATCCACAAAACAACATGTGAAAAACACAGATGTCATTTCAAAAGGTTGTTCGACCGCACAGCCAACTGGAAGCGTCACATCTGTGGTTCAACAAGGCAGTCTAGTCAGCACCACTGAGCTACAAGAGTCACATTTGTGGAAGAAAAAATACGCCGAAATAACAAGACGACTCATGACCATCGGTTTGACCCTGATGTTTTTGAGCTTCAGCTTTTGTGAGATGATGTGTGTGTTGAGTGAACATCGGTCATCAGCAGCAGCCCGGCAAAACAGAGCGCTGCAGATCAAATAACCCATGAGGGGAGAGTGAAAATGAAAAAATGACAGAAATGGTAGAGAGAGAGAGAGAGAGAGAGAGAGGCGTATCAGGGCATTTCAAAATACCTCTCTGACACTGAGAGCTAAAATCTGCCAAGGTATGTAGACGGTAACTGGGGTCATCACATTTGCCTCCTGCCAGAAAAAAAGACCTTTGGAATTCAGTTTGCTCTGAAAACTCTGGGGCAATATCCACAGATGGCTCACGGTTAAGAGCGATCATAAACGGTTATTATCTTGCTCCAGAATTACTGAGAGACCTCAAAACTGTGACTAAATGTTGCTTGAATGTTCCAGCGTCCACTCACATTCTCCTCATATTACATGTTAGTGATTTTATCGCGCTGAAAAGAAGCCCAAAAAAGGTTAAACATTAAAGCGCTCTTTAAAAAACCCAGCAGTGATAAGAGCGTTTAAAGTGTCAGGCGAGTGATGGATGGCGAAGGTGAAGATCAGTGTAAATGTGTAAAGGTGTCAAGGTGAAGGAAGTGTAGTCGTCTGGGGAAGAATCTGACACGTACTTATTGTGTCGAGGAACGTCAGACCCGAGGGCGAGTCGCCCTTAGCTTCTCATTTCACACAGCGCAAGAAGAGCGCTTAACAGCTTTTCACCACTTTTCTTCTTCTTTTTTTTAAACAGTCCAGGTTTCTATACTTATATTTATGCGTAATGGTCATTAAAAAAAGCTTGTTAAACATCAAACTGTCGTGTGGTGTGTTGTTAAGAGACCAGCCTGGCATCCAAAACTTCTCCACGAAGGCACTTCATGACCTGTGGTTAAGCAGGACTTGCTTATCACAACATATAATCTTCCATCTTGAACAGCCACCAAGAGGAAACAGTTGTTCTGGAAGATTACAGACTTTCAAACCTCATTCCTATTTTTCCTTTATCTCTCTCTCTCTCTCTCTCTCTCTTTTTTTTTTTTTTAAAGAAACCACCAGGCAAAAGGTCTTTCCTCTCGCTGATTCTGGGGGTTTGGTATGTTATTTTAAACCCGTCATTATCTCAGAAGGACTCTTGGAGTATGCAGATCAAAGAGATTTGGAACCGGTGATGATGGACAAAGAGCGATGTGACAGATGCTGGTTAGCAAGCAGGCTACAACTAAACCTAGCTAAAAGATATTAGGCTCCTAATAGGAGATTTTGGAGCTACATCTTGGACCTTGACAGCACTTTCCACTATGATCGTCATCATAAAACGCGAACTGAGGGAAAAGCTTTTAGAAGAACGGCGGTCATCAGTTCCTGAAACGTTTAGAATCAATACCAAGAAGTGTTAAAGCATCCATTAGTCTGTTTGTGGAGTCAGAATCGGAGCAAAATCACTACCTTTGGTTTGTTTGCTACTTGTTGTGGTTTGGTTTGGTTTGCACAGAATTAAAACATTGGCTGAAGGGCATGTAGGGCTAGAAATGTCATCATAAAGCTCTTTCATTCATTGGTCAGAAATATTGCGACGCTAAAAAGGTAAACAAGCCTTTTCAAATTGTGTAGAAATCACCGAAATCAGCCGAGCACAGAGAACACAGAGCCGCCGCTAAATAAAACGAAAGATTAGACAAAATATAAATAACTATCTTAAAATATGTTGTGTATCACATCGAGAGTTTAAGTTTATTTTCTCTTTTTGCTTTCGTCAGGCCAAATCTCTAGAACACGGCACTTCTGCGGCGCTACAGCTCTGTGCTTTGGCTCAGTTTAGCAGCTCGCAAAAAATCCTGCAACCGTAAACACACAACATGTTTGATTCACTTCCTGCAGGTGAGTTGATTCAGAGTCGAATCGCTTTCTCACTGCACTAGAGATGACTTGAAAGCAGATCAGGACCGCCTCGCTCAGACGCTCTCAGACCCGAGTGTGTTCTGTTCAAACACACTAAACACTGCGTGTGTGAGTGAAAGACGCTTTATGTTGGTTATTCTTTCAAAATATATGTATATATTATGTACATCTTTTTCTTACGCAGAACCACATAATTGCCCCCCAAAGCACAGGCTTAAGGTCTGTATTTATGATGTGTCAACAGTGGGGAGAGAAAAAAAAGAAAAGCAAAAGTTCAGCCTCTAAAAGCGGCTTAGAGACAGGAAGAGAAAACAAATGAAAGCCGTGACCCAGGTCTTTAAAGGAAGTGCCCTCCTGGATTCCCGTTATGGAAAGATATTTGTGCTCGAAGGCTGACATGGCAAACATCAGACAGGCATCGACTTGCCAGTGAATCCGTCACTCTTTTAAAGTGCAGTGGACACGGTTACCCTGTAATCTCCAACTTTCTAAAGAGAGATTTATCTTTGGACGATGCTGAGTGTGTTTAATTCCACATGTAGTATATTTAATGCTCTTGAAAGTACTAGATTTTCTGGCAGAACTCAGCACGTAAGCTTCGCTCCCTTTCGGCTTTTAAAGCGCGACTTGAATTGGCAGAGTGCACGGTGTCGACTGACAGCTCGCTTCAGTGCCTGGAGAATTGCAGCCTGGAGCACTTCACGT
>CM040981.1:1153809-1172944 GCA_022985145.1 Pangasius djambal | reverse complement strand
TTATTTTCATATTTTTATTTTGTATACTTTTACATTTTACTTATTTTATTTTTATTCATTCTATTCATATTTTTATATTCTATTCTACTTTGTATTCTATATTTTTACCTTGGAACAGTCGAAAAAAGCATTTCACTACACGTTGTACTGTGTATGATTGTGTATGTGACAAATAAAATTTGAATTTGAATTTGAATTTAAACCCAGTCTGGGGAAAAGTCCAGTCTCAGATCTGCAGAACTGCAGAACCTCTCCAGCTGTACTAATGAGAAGGTAAAGAACTCCAGCAGTGTAAAAGAACTTCAGCTCCATCTCATTACACTTTGGTTAAGGTTCTTAGCTTTTTGAAAGGAGTTTTAATTGGACCTATATCAGAAGGGAAAGCTTCTGTTGTGGGGTTCTACAAAGAACCCTATAAGGCTTAAACCAAAACCTTAACTCCTCCCAATGTACTGCACTGTAACTAAACCTCATCTCTCTCTCTCTCTCTCTCTCTCTCTCTCTCTCTCTCTCTCTCTCTCTGTATGTCTCTGTACATATCCTCCTGTCTTCATTTGTCTTTTCTTTCTGCCATGTTTTGTTTTTTATAAAATCTCTGAGCTGGTACTTTACTGGCACTTTTTGAATTCGGCTGCTGATCAGCTTTATTCGTCTATGCCACATCCCCCAGAGGCCCGTGTTTGGATGCTCGCGGAATGAAAGAGTTCGGCTCACGTGGCGTGAAATGAAAGCAGAGAATAAGCTGATGCATGAGAAAAGAAAAGAATGAGCTGTTCTGCATGATGGAGGAGGAGGAGAGAGCGACAGATGAAGAAAGAGAGATAGAGGGCAAGAGACAGAGAATGAGAGAGAAAGACACACACACACAGAAAGAGAGAGAGGACAGAGACAGAAGGTGAGAGAGAGACAGACAGACAGACAGACAGACAGACAGATCGATAGATAGATAGATAGAGCAACAGACAGACAGAGATTTGACTCAAATACAATTCTAAAGCTGCCGTTTGAAACTGGAATGAGTCTCAATTCAGCAGAAACTCTCAGCTAGCACTTTAAAGTGTGCACTATATAATGATCTACAGCAGGAGTTAAGCTGGGATTTAGGATAGCAAGTTTAACATCAACATTTAATGTTTGACAAAATTGCTTAATTTACTGAATATTTAGTGTATATGGTGCCGAATATTAGAATTTTATTGTGTTATTCTGTGAAGTGTTAATCTTAAATATGTGGCAGTGACACTTTTGATGATGTTAAATATTTGGACTAAAATCTATAAATAACTCAATAATAAAACCATTAGTGTATTATGTCATTAATGTGTAGTGTATTATATAATTAATTCATTATATCACAAGGGCTCATTGGTGGCTCTGTAATACTCAACTGGCTTCATGTCATGTTTCCCCTGAACACCAAACACACAGAAAACTGGATCTTTCATTTAAACCAAAGCACACTAAATTTACACTTCTCTCAACTGTCCTTTTGTGTACTGTCTACTCTGTTTGGACAGTGTGTGTGTGTGTGTGTGTGTGTGTGTGTGTGTGTGTGTGTGTCTGCATTGGTTTCTTCTCCAATGGCATTAAGAGTAAAAATGATGACAGAGTAAATAAACCTCCTAGTTCATGTTCATCTCGGTCACTGTTGATGTTGTGTTATAGATGTGAAAAATAGCAGCATAAATAGAGATCAGATCTAGGGGCGTGTCCCTCTATGTGAATACCTGACATGACCGTCACTGATTGGCTGCATGAATCTGAGTGAGACAGAAATCAGCCCCAGACTCTCTCCTCACTTCTTTACACCAGATGTGTGTGTTTTTATTATGACCCTTTGGTGGTGCTGTTGCACTCACCTACACAAGAGTCTAAAATAATCCTCTTTAAGACATAAAACATTAAATAATCTGATGTCGAGTCAAAACTGAAATCTTATATTGATGTGTTCTATCTTTGACAAACAGGGTGAGGGGCTTAACGCCACACATTTACACCACACACACTCGAGTGTGTTAGATTTACTGAGCCTGAATACTAGCTTGCGTTGTGCACTAGATTTAGTGCTAATGTGTAAAATATTGTGAGTGTATGCTTATGGTTTTCTGTGTTGGATATTTTCTGCTCTGCTGCCTGTGTGTGTGTATATGTGTGTGTGGCTCATCAGTTAGTGCTGTGCTGATCTAGAGGCCGTCAGTACAGGATATACAGAGCTAGCAGGTGAACACGCTTCTGTGCCACTGCTCCGCTAATACAGGTATCCATTCAGCTGACAGTTTTACAGCTCTGAAATTCACTTAGTGCTAAATTTCCCCTCAGATGACTCAGTGTGTGTGTGTGTGTGTGTGTGTGTGTGTGTGTGTGCACACTGCAGGCCAGTGTGTCCATGTTCCCACTCTGAGACACGAGGACATCAACCCCAGCGCTTCATTTCACTAATATGATTGTGTGTTAGCGCAGGCTGAGATCAAGTTAAAGAGGAGGAGAAGCGCAGCACAGCACGCCACTTCATTACCCCGAGGCCTCAAATATGCCAACGTCAGACCATACACAACAGCCAGCGGTCGATACGGCAAAGTTCACTTTAAATCTCACTGCATTGCGTACGCACACACACATACACACACACAAAAACACAAACAGACAAGCTTCACTAATCTTCTACTTTATGATACTGATCCTGCAAAATAAATACACACTTCCACACACTCTGTGTGTTTGTGTGAAATGTGAGCTAATTTTAGCATTAATTCAGTTTAACATACACAGACCCAGTACACTGTGTTTCTCTCTCTCTCTCTCTCTCTCTCTCTCTCTCTCTATCTCTGTAAAGAATCAAAGTCAAAAGGTTGCTTTATTGGCATGACAAATATTAACATTTGTATTGCCAAAGCTTGGATACAGACTTTGGGAACAAACTAGGAAATAACTACAGAAGTAAATAAATAGTGCATACATTGAACAATACAGTCAAAAAGAAATACTATTAATGACACTTATAGAACCCTGAGGGAAAAAAATAAGTAATAAAAAACTAACTAACTAGCTAACTAGCTAAATAAATAAATAAATAAATAAAATACCTGTGTCTCTCTGTCTCTGTCTCTCTCTCTCTCTCTGTCTCTCTCTATGAGGATTGTGCGTAGCGGACGAGAGTGCAGATGCTTGGAGCACATCTCTGAGCATTTCTAGTTTTCCCTGTTTATTTACTTTTCTTCTTTAGTTCTATTAATTTATAGTAAAAGTTTAGTGTAGCTAACAGTGTGTGGGCTGACCACTGTCAGCAAAACTCACTTCAGATTGAAGCTAAATGGAGATTTCCCCTGCCTGTCCCTGAGACACTGGTGTAAATGCATGACAGACAATTCCATATCTATCGAGGAAGACCTAACTGCATTCAGTGATAAGGTTGGTGGGTTAAACATCAAATCAGCTTTTCAGATGAACAAAGCAATGGTGTTTTTTCTTTCCAAGGTTGAAATGGTTGGTAAACTAATTGGACAGTGGCTAATGATAAACAACATGTATGTACTTGTAATACATACGTTTTACAAAATCATGCTGTCCAATGTGCCTCCCTTTATTAAAAATAAAACTCTGAAAAGTGTGCTTGAGTGCCACAGAAAGTTAACAGTGCAGATTAAAAGATTCCTCTGAGTTTAAAAAACCTAGACAATAAACAGACATCATGTCTTTCCACTGTTTCACCTACATGATCCTAAACACACAGCACGAGCCACTCAATCTCTCTGTTAAACTAAAAATCGAGGGTAAAGATTACACCATCTTTATTAGCTGAGAATAGATTAGCTGTTTTGTGTGGTGAACACAGCCATGTCAGACAGGCATGTAAGAGGAAGGGAACCTGCTCTGAGATCTGAGATGGTTTTAGAAAGCACACCGTGTGAGTCAGAAAATGAGTTTGAAGTTATAGAGAGTGGTTCTGCTGAAGATACTGATATCTCTGAGGTGATAGCTAGACTAAGTAAAACCTTTAACAGTTCTCAGCTCTATACAGTATCACAGATAAACACATTTTTAGATCTGACTAAATGGGCTAAAAATTGATGCCTTTTTCACCAATCTCCCACATTTGTATCTGTCATGTGATGTAACAATGCAGCATACCACTCTTGAAGAACTTGACCAACCGAAACGCTATTGCCTAAAAAACTAATGCCAAAAGTCAAAAACATTATCTAATGTAAGTCCAAATAAAGAGACTTCATTAAAAAGAAAAACAAATACCATGTATTCTTTAGTGCTATTTTCTCTGATCAGCAGCATGTCATCTCTAAATATAGGGTTATTTAATATAAACAGATGTCGTAGTGCTGAGAAGCGGTTTAGACTTCTCAGTTTTCTGCTTCAAAAAAAGTGAACATTATTCTCCTACAAGAAACGCACACAGACACTAATAACCAGACACAATGGCTGAGTGAGAGGAAAGGTCAGGATTTCCTCAGCCATAGCTTAAATACGAGCATTGGGGTCGCTATACTGCTTTCTGCAGATATTTGAGAACAGCCAATAAACACAGCAGAAATCAGACCTGGAAGGATGCAGAGACTAGATATCGATCTCCCTTTCTCTTATATACAACCTCTCCCTTTCTCTTATTAATACTTATGCTCCCAAAGTTGGCACAGACCATACTCAGTTTTTTGATCATTTGAATAAAGTTATCTCAGACATTCCCAGAGAAAGAATAAACATTTTAGTTGGTGATTTTAACTGCACTCTGAATCACAGTGTAGACTGGAACCACAGTGAGCCTCATCCTTGCTCAGCATAGGCACTCAGAACTGTAGTACAGAACCACAGCCTAGTAGATGTGTGGAGGGGAAACTCTACCTACAGACAGACAGTACACCTGGTTAAAATCTAATCCTGAAAAGATCTTCACAGTGACACATGATAGGTTTTACACTCAGAGTTTTAACAGAGGCAGATTCTATAACAATTATATACATCCCACTCCACTCTCTGACTGTCATTACATCTCTGTCACTGTCACAACCATACTGAGCACTTTCCATCAGCATCACTGGCACTCTTATTGCAGGATCACCACATTGCTCATGCTTTTACAATTTTTGGGGGGTCTTGGAGAGAGAGAAAGTCACAGTACACATCACTAAGCTACCCATGGGACAAGAAACTACTGACAAAAATGACATAATCTCACAAGTGCTATCTTGTATCTTCTATGAGGAACTGTATAACAGCCAGCCACGTGATCCTTAAGCCCCTTAAGACTCTAACAGCCTTTGCCATTGGTGGATGTTTCATCTTATGGATCAGGCTGTTTTACACTGATGTGTACAGCATGCTGAAAATAAATGTAACAGTAACACGAACCTTTCCTGTGTGCAGAGGTGTGCTTACGGCCATACCACCCTGAGAATGCCCGATCTCGTCCGATCTCAGAAACTACGCAGGGTCGGGCCTGGTTAGTACTTGGATGGGAGACTGCCTGGGAATACCAGGTGCTGTAAGCTTTTCGGGGCAGTCGTGGCCTAATGGTTAGAGAGTCAGACTTGCAACCCAAAGGTGAACCTAAAGGTCGTGGGTCCGAGTCTTGGTCCGGCAGGGATTGTAGGTGGGGGGAGTGAATGACCAGCGCTCTCTCCCGCCCTCAATACCACGACTGAGGTGAGACCCTTGAGCAAGGCACCGATCCCCCCAACTGCTCCCTGGGCACCACAGCAAAAAAGGCTGCTCACTGCTCCAGGTGTGTGTTCACTACTGTGTGTGCACTTGGATGAGTTAAATGCAGAGCACAAATTCTTTTCAGTACTAAGTACCAACCTATCTGACATGACCACAATTAAGCTCACTGCATATGTTGATGATGTGACAGTAATAATAAGCTCTGAAGACAACATTAATCACCTATGTTCAAGCCTCAAGGTCTTCCAGAGAGCATCATCCGAACAAAACTGACAAATCTAACTTTGCTCATAGGTAAATGGCAGGAGGAGAATCCACTTCACTTCCTACAGCAGTGTTCAATTTCAGAAGCACTTTGTGGACTTTGTCTGGAGCAGTCACCATTGGCTACCACCCAGTGCACTGAGTTTACCAGTGTGTGAGGGCAAGCAGATCCTGCTCCATCTTCTGTCCAAGGTAAAGCTATGAGGCTACAAACAGCTAATCTGCTGTCCTAACACTGTGCCGTTGATGAGTTTCAGGCTTGCAGTACTGAGGATTGCAGGCAGAATGGGGCTCAACAGGCAGATGTGTTTGTCCAACAATGTCCAACAATGCCACAAAGACTGTGCCTACCAACACTTTTATGGAACCTCTCTAGGTTGCGCACGTAACTATGGTTCCCCAAAGGGAACGAGATGCTGCATCGAAACGCATTGGGAACACCCTGGCGAGACCACATTCTGAAGCACGTGTGAAATCAGTCCAATGGAGAAGACATCATGAGCGGGGTGACGTGAGCTACCAGGAAGCATAAAGGCGCACCCAGCAAATGCACGTGTTAGCTTCTGCTGAAGCGAGTGCCTGCAGGGATGCAGGGAGTATGGCAGCGAGACGCAGCATCTCGTTCCCTTCGGAGAACCATGTTTACATGCGTAACCTAGAGACGTTCCCCTTCAGGAACTCTAGCTGCGTCGAAGCGCTTTGGGAACGAGAATACCCACTGCACCATACGAGCAAGTCCCTGTCTGTGTGTATCTGGTGAGCACATCAAGAAGAGAACTTGGGACCCTGGGGTAGATGTCAGATCCAAATTGTAGAAACGGACACCTGCTTCCTGGAAGGGAGGAGGACAAAAGCAGTATCACGGGGCCTGGCGAAGAAGTGGGCACTTTAGGGACATACCCGGGTCTCGGGTAAAGGAACGCTCTAACCATACCCGGGGCAAACTCCAGGCATGATACAATGGGTGCCTGAAGATCCCCTATCCTTCTGAGAGAGGATATAGCAAGCAAGAAGATAGTCTTCAGTGTGAGGAGCTTATCAGAGATATCTTCAATGGGTTTGAAGGGGGCATTGCACAAAGCCTCCAGAACCACTGCCAGGTCCCATGAGGGCATCTTGGTGCGCCGTATTGGCCTCAGCCTCCGGGTGCCATGGAGGAAACGTGTAAGGAACGAGTGTCGTCCCAATGACTGACCACCTAGAAGGGCATGGTAAGCAGCTACGGCTGCCATGTAAACCTTCAGAGTGGAGGGAGATAACCCAGTGGAGAAGCGCTCCTGCAAAAACTCCAGAACTGTACCAACTGGGCGGTTGACTGGGTCTTGCATTTGCTCTCCGCACCAAGAAGTGAAAAGTTTCCACTTCAAGGCGTACAATTTCCTTGTGGCGGGAGCTCTGGACTGGAGTATGGTCTCAACAACCTCATATGAGAGACCGGATGCTAGGCGCTGTGCCCCCTCAGGGGCCACACTCACAGCTTTCATAACTCCGGGCAGGGGTGAAGGATGGTGCCCCCCATCTGAGAGAGAAGGTCCCTCCTGATCGGAATCTCCAGTGGAGAGCCATCAAGGAGGGACACAAGGTCCGAGAACCATACTCGGGCTGGCCAGAACAGGGCTACTAGCAGAAGATGGACCCCGTCCTGGTGTACTCTCTCCAGAACTCAGCAGAGCAATCGGGGGGAAAGCATACAGAAGAAGCCTCGGCCACATCTGCACCATGGCATCCAGCCCAAGCGAAGTTTGGAGATGCGTGGAGCCAAGCACACTTGGTGAAAGTGCAGGGTGAGATTGACAGGCCGAATGGAAGAACCCTATACTGGTATGCTTCGCCCCCGAAAGCAAACCTTAGGAACTTCCTGTGTTGAGGAGGATGGATACGTGGAAGTATGCATCCTCGAGATCTATCATGACAAACCAGTCCTCAGACCTGATCTGAGACACTATCTGTTTGACAGTGAGCATCTTGAATGGACCGTTTGATAGCGTGGTTCAATAGATGCAGACCCACGATCAGATGCAACACCCCATCCTTCTTCGGAATGATGAAGGAGCAGCTGTAGAACACGGACTCTCTCGAGAGAGGAGGAACATGTTCTATGGCCTCCTTCCTCAAGAGAGTGTCTACTTCTTGTTCCAATACCAGAGCCTGCTCGGGGCCCACTAGTGTAGGAACGACCCCTTTGAAGCGAGGCAGACAAGAACCAAACTGAATTCTGTAACCTCCTTCTACAGTCTGCAGGACCCATTGTGAGACATTTGGCACAAGTTTCCACTCTGCCAGAAAGTCTACTCAGGGAACCAGCCTCTCGAGACTGGCGTCTGGTGCAGCTAGAGGAGCCACTTCGGTGCCCTGAAGCAGATGACTGGCAGGGAATGACCAACCTGACTGCTCTAGCACCCTCACTTGAGGGAACGAGCTTTCCCGCGCCACCTGCTTCTTCACCTCCTGAAACCTCTGGATGACAGTATCGACTGCGCCACCGAAGAGGCCAGAAGGCAATAGCAGGGCATCCAGCAGGAAGAATCTGTCCTTGTCTTGAAGCTCAGACAGATTCAACCACAGATGCCTCTCCGTGGCCACCAACGCTGCCATTGAACGGCCAATGGCTCTGGCCATTTCTTTGGTGGCCTGGAGTGACAGATCTGTGGCCCGACGTAGTTCAGAGACCTCGTCGGATTCCCCTTCCTCCCTTTCGTCTAGGTCTTTTAGCAGGTTGGACTGGTACGCCTGCAACACCGCCATGGTGTGCAGACACGCACCGGCCTGACCTGCCAACCAGATAAATAAGCTTTGCCAACCAGGCTGGATGTTAGTCTTACCGGCCTGGTGGGAAGCCTTGGGGCCTTCAGGCTGAAGACGGGGAGAGATAGCTCGCGAGTGTCTGCTCCACCGCCGGCATCGCCCCGTATCCATTCCCATTCAGCCCTGTGATGTTTGAATAGTTCGAAGCAGTACGGCTGTAGGGTCGGAACAAATACGTTTTCTCTCACGATCTCGACACCTCGGCGTGGAGATCGGGGAAAAACAGAAGGCCCCATCGTGAAAGCTGGGATCTAGCTCCCAGGAAGCACTCATCCAGCTTGCTTTTGGGATGAGCGTCCTGCTTATCGGCCAGCCAATCAATATTGAGCTTGGCTACAGCGCGAGTCACAACCTCCACGAGCTCCTCATATGCGAGGGACTGTGGTGGCGAGCCCACAGTCTCCTCCGTGTCGATGGTCATCACGCCAACCTCCCCGGAGGAAGACAAATGAAATGCCTGGCTCTCTCTCCGGGGGGAAGAAACCGCGGGGCGGGCTTCCGATCACTGAGAGGGAGCCACGGATCTAGCGGGTGAGGACCGAGATAAGGACGAGCCCATCTCTGATCCCTCCGCTAAATCCACTTGCAATCCCCACGATAACAGTCTCCGCTGTGCCTTGGCAACAGCGGGACCGGACCCAGCAGGATCGCAAACCTGGCCGCTTTCATCGAAGACGGCCAAGCGGGAGCGGAGCACACGGAGCGGAAGAAGCTCACAATCATGACAGTTAGCCCCCTCGAGAGATAACCGCGCATGCTCTGCTCCCAAACAGATGACGCACAAGTCGTGTGTATCCCCACCCGAGAGATAGCGTGGGCAGGGAGGAACATACAATTTGAAACGCCGTCCGCTCACCACAGACATTGATCTTCGCTTTGACATTGACAGACACACATACACAGACGATCTCGCTGAAGAGCAAAAGCTAACATGTGCCGGGTGAGCCTTTATGCTTCCTGGTTTCTCACGTCACCCCGCTCATGATGTCTCGCATGATGTGCTTCAGAACATGGTCTCACCAGGGCATTCCCAAAGCGTTTCGATGCAGCTCGAGTTCCTGAAGGGGAACTGTTTTTAAAGTCTGGGTTCAGCTTAGAGAACATCGGAAAGACCATTATGGCCTTGACGAACCACACAACACCTGGTTCCCTGAGCAAACTGTGTCCAGAAGTAAGATTACTTTATTTGCCTGTATCTCAGTGAGAGTGGCCAAGGTGATAGATCTCAGTGACCAGGGTAAGCAAGAGTGGGTACAAGTCCCCCATATGTCCCGAGAAATCGGGGGCAGATCGGTGAGGATTGTGGGAAATGTAGTGAAGACTTTGAAAGCTTTGTTCCCCAGACCCCTACTGACCTCCAGAAATAGCTATATAATTGGAGATTATATAGCGCAACTGGCCTTTCCGGAACTGTTCATAACTCCCAGTCAAGCTCCAGATGACAACAGCACAGGTCAACTCCTCCCATACAAAAGACTTCAATTCAATTCAATTTTATTTGTATAGAGCTTTTAACAATGGACATTTTCACAAAGCAGCTTTACAGAAATAAATACATTCAAATTAAATTAAATCAAAATAAATTTTAAATATGTGAATTAATCCCTATGTAAACATCAACAACTTTCTCAACAGCAACAAAGAACCGACCATACAACTCCTGCATAAAAATGGACTTTCAAGAGAACTTAAAGGCTGAGCAGACACAAAGTGGAGAACACACCTACCCATACTTCATGGAGGGTGCTGTCCAGCCATCCTGTCAATTGTCCAACTATAGGCCAATATCAAATCTCCCATTTATCTACAAGATCCTACAAAAGGTTGTAGCACAGCAGTTATGCTCATACCTACATAGGAATAACATTCATGATACATTTCATGAATATCAATAACCCCCAACTGCTCCCCGGCACTGCCCACTGCTCTGGGTGTGTGCACTTGGATGGGTTAAATGCAGAGCACAAATTCACCACGGAGTATGGGTCGCCACACATCACTTTTTTTTTTTTCTTAAATAATTATGAGGTCTGGTTTATAAAACTTTCACAGGATCAGTTCTGAGTTTAATCTGTTCTTACACTAAAAGTGATGTAAATATGCAGATTTATAAAATGTGGATCGTAATGTGACGTAAACATATATTTTTTATACATATACACACTGAAGAGTAAGTGTACAAATGTTTTTGTACTCCTGTAATGGTATGTTAGCACACACACACACACACACACACACACACACACATACACTCATGATGGACCTCAGACACACCTGTTACAGAGCTGATATATGCTAAAACAAAAAGGAAAAAAAGAAAAAAGAGACAGAATAAACATAATTACTAAAATTCTAAATAATGTATTAATTAATAGATGTGAATAATGATGTCATTACCCAGTGATTAAAGTAATTTATACACAGACTATAACACAATCATTACAGACATGTTCACTCACACTGTACGTGACCTGATGTTTCTCTACACGTCTTTCACAGCACGTTAAACACACCGTAATCATTCCAGACTTCGGAGCAAGCAGTGTGTAAAAATCACATGACAGATTCAGACTAATATATTGGAGGTACAGCAGGAATAATCACATTAAACATCTCCCTGTGTCCTGGGCTTTAGACCTTTACACTCCACTGTACACTTGGACTGTGTGTGTGTGGGTGTGTGTGTGTGTGTGTGTGTGTGTGTATACTCTGCAGGCCTGTAGAGAAAGATGTCTCCCTCACTGTGAGGTTAATCATTCTACACCTGCTTCTCTACACGACCCTGTCCTCCTAAACACACTGCTCACTTAATCACTCACAGAGAGAGACAGAGAGAGAGAGAGAGATAGGGTCGGGGGGGGGGGGGGTATTATTAGTAGTAGATAATTTATATAACTCTTATACTTTTGTCCTACACTGGCACCTTTTTAAATTTTTTTAATTCTTCTTCCTCTTCTTCTTCTTCTTCTTCTTCTTCTTCTTATTATTATTATTATTATTATTATTATCATTTCTTTTCTGTATTAATGCTTTGGCAATATTGTATGTAAATAACCATGGCAATAAAGTAATATTAATTTGAAAAAATTGAATTGAAATTGAGAGAGAGACAGAGAGAGAGAGACAGAAAGACATTTGACTTTTATGTGCTCTTTATTAGGAAGACTGTTGGATAAGTTAAAGAAAACCTACCTACATGTATTCACTTCTACATAAAACCAAAGGAAGCTGAGATTCTGGGTTATTAATCACCACTAAAAAAAAAAAAACTATTTCACCATCATCCATTATTGAAAACAAACCCTTATTTGCACACCATTTCTTTTCAAACATTTTCACATTGCCATTCATTATGTGGAACTCATATTCTAATCTGATCTGTGACTCTACTAGGGCTTTAAATGAGCTCCCAGTGTTGATGTCTTCCTTCTGGTTTTAGTCTATGAGACTTCCAAATGGCTAATTTTGCCTGTCCAGCAAGAAAAATTATCAATGTACAGTGCTCCCAGCATGAGCGGGAATATTTACAGCCTAAAATAAACATTGTTTTGAAAAAAGAACCAAGGCCATTGTCAGTTCTGGCTAGTATGTTAAAAGAGGATCCAGTCAGTGGCAGTCCTGAAGCAGTGCAACACAGTGTCTGGTAGCGCAGAGAAACTTCAGAGGGAAGAATCAGTGACGTGGCACTTGAATAGGAAAGTATTGGTCGGTTATCCAGATTGGTATCCAGATTGCTTTGGTAGAGGGCTCTTGTACAGCAGTTCAATTCAAATCAATTTTATTTGTATAATTCTCTAAACAATGGACATTGTCCCAAAGCCTCTTTACAGAAATAAATACATTCAAATTAAATTAAATTAAAATAAATTGTACATGTGTGAATTTATCCCTAATGAGCAAGCCAGAGGTGATGGTGGCAAGGAAAAACTCCCTGAGAAGATATGAGGAACAAACCTTGAGATGAACCAGACTCAAAAGGGAACCCATCCTCATCTGGGTTACACGAGATAGTGAGATTATAAATAAATCCCTTCCATAACTGTGTACTGCAAGGACAAATAGTGCCAGGGAGCAGTTGGGGGTTCAGTGCCTTGCTCAAGAGACTCACCTCAGTCGTGGTATTGAGGGTGGAAGAGACACTGGTCATTCACTCCCCCACCTACAATCCCTGCCGGACCTGACACTCGAACCTACGACCTTCAGGTTACACGGCCAACTCTCTAACCATTAGGCCACGACTGCCCCCATAACAGGTGTATTCTCTAATAAAGGGGTGGAGACAGTAATCAACCAATCAGAAGACAGTTTAGTGCAGACTGATGGAGTGGAAGCGTTTGTGTTTTATCTCTCTGACTTACACACTTACACACACACAAAAAACCAGATGAGGACATTGACCTGATTTTCAATTCCACATCTCCCATATCTAACTTATCTAACCTGTCTATCTGTCTCTTTTTCATCTTTTATCCTTTTAAAATGAAAACATCTCTGTCTCTCTCTCTAAATTACTGCACTACCTTTCTCAGGAGAAACTCAAACTTCTGTGTGTGTGTGTGTGTGTGTGTGTGTTATTAGAATTTAATGAGCACATTAGTATTCAGTTTGGCTGCAAAGTCCACAAGGTGGGTTAGATATAATCAAGAAAATGACTTCCAAGTCCACTCACACACACACACACACACACACACACACACACACACACTTTACTCTCTGTGGTCAGAGTTTATATTACTAGCTTTCTTCACTGACTCTCACAGACATGGTAATCGGCTAGCATCTGTATATGATAATTATAACAAATTTATTTTAATGTGTAATTTTTGCGTAATTGTTAATTATTAAAGTTTTGAATATAAACATTGTTTCATATGATAATGTTCTAGTTTTATCTGTCTTTTAGATCTATTTTTATTTCACTTTTATCCCTTTATCAGTTTCTAGTTATTATTATTATTATTATTATTATTATTATTATTGTTGTTGTTGTTGTTATTCTATTTTAACTGTCATTTCTTTTGCAGCATCAGTACAGCATGCATATTTCTGTCCCACGTTTTGAATTCTGTGTGTCAGTGTAACAGGTCTCTCCTCTACATCACCCTTGACTGTCTGTGTGTGTGTGTGTGTGTGTGTGTGTGTGTGTGTGTGTGTGTGTGTGTGTGTGTGTGTGTGTGTGTGTATGTAATGTATATGGGGTATGAGGTTGTGCTGCTCAGGTGGAAGCTAATCGAGTGTCAAATGAACCTGAAAGAGAACGACAACACCACAGCTGTGTCCAACACACACACACACAAACCAAAAACCAGATGAGAACATTCACCTGATTCACGATTCCACAACTCCTATTTCTAACCTGTCTATCTGTCTCTATTTAGTCTTTTATCCTTTTAAAAGGAAAAATATTTTCTTTTTATCTCTTTTAAACCTCTGTTTGAATTAAAAAGAAGTTTGAAAGAGATACAGGGACACACACACACACACATACACAGTGACTTAGTTCTACACACTCTCATTTTCCAACGAGTGTAAAACAACACACTGCTTGCTTTATATAATGTTTTGGCTCCACCCACAGACACGCCCACTCTCACAGGTTCTATATCCTTCTCAATTAAAACTGCTTAGCAAAAAAATTCATAACATTTATTGAAATTTCTACATTTTCTATCAGAATATTCTAACAGAAGCCCAAATACTCGACTCCACTAAACTCCTTTAAAACAGAAAATTATTAAACTAACACCCCACTGATTTAAAGGCCACCTTCACACACATACACACATGAGAGTGTCACTGTGCCGCTGGCCACGCCCTAACCTACATTACTAAATTAAAATTCTATAATTATCTTCAGCTAACGAGGGGTTGTAATCACTGATTAAAGGAATGAAGTGTGTGTGTGTGTTGAGGGGTTATGGAACTGTTTTCATTACAATTTCAATCTCTTTTTCTTAACTCTCACCTTTTATCATCTCCGGCGTCGTTACGCTGCACTGTTTTTAATTAACCTTGTTAAGTACGTGATGAAATGTTTCATTTCTCCTGTGTCTCTCTCTCACACACACACACACACTTACACAGTTTGTTTTGCATTATTTTTGCTCATTTTTCCATGAGCTACACATCATTCTGTAGAGGAGTGACATGATGACATCATTCTGAACAGGAGTGACATGATGTCATCACATCACTCCACTTATGAATGATGACATCACTGAAAGAGAGCTGCCAATCAGGAACCATCATGGACCCTGTTCTACTCATGCTTTTAAACATTTCCTCTCGTACTTCCGCTTCCTGAAGTGTGTTAAAGGAGTGACATCATTCTGAAGAGAATGAAATAAAAAATGACCCTGATGTTTGTACTCAAAATCTGTTCAACACACGTAGCACTGCATGACTCATGCAATATACAGGTGTGGAAGAATAATGACTCATAATCAGAATCTGGTGTCACCTAGAAGATGGGTTCCCTTTTTGATTCTGGTTCCTGTCAAGGTTTCTTCCCCATGTCATCTCAGGGAATTTTTCCTCATCATCACCTCTGGCTTGCTTGTTATGGACAAATTTAAATCTATATCCAGATTTCTGTAAAGCTGCTTTGTGACAAAGTCCATTGTTAAAAGCTCTATATAAATAAATTGAACTGAAATTGAAGATGAGTGACATGATGACATCATTCTGAAGAGGAGTGATGCAGGAATGAAGGAATGAGATAGGCATGGTGATACGTGAGAAAGAGTAGTGACGCATGCAACGAAAAAAGTTGTGATGACATGAGACGAGGTAGGTGTGGTGACGTGTGAGGCAAAGAAGATGTGGTGAACCATGAGGCGAGGTAGGTGTGGTGACGTGTGAGGCAGGTGAGGTGAGGCAGGTGTGAGTATATTAAAGGTAAACTTGAATATACAATCTGTGATCATCACTGATCTCTCAAAAGCTTTTAATAAAATAGATCAGACCTACTCCATGTAGCGTCTCCTGTAGCTTGGTGTCAGACCTGCCTCACCTCATGGCTTCGTTTCACTCAGTGCACTAATAATCTCTGGTGTTCAGGTCAAAATGACCCGTTTGAAATTCTTAATTATAGTGGAACTGAAACCAACTAACACTGATGCTTTTTACAAAAGTAAAACAAATCAGTGAATGTACTCTGTCACATCACCTCCCTCCAGGACCCTGACATCCAGCTGGAAAACCAGGAATAATAATAAATTCCCTGCTGAAAAGTGCAGCAATGAGCTAGCAGCTGCTAAAGCACACACAGAGCTGGTCAGACTGGTAGAATTATTTTCCAGATTTCTCATTACATGAGCAAATACTTCTGAAACATGACACGCCTATGATGTAGCATTATTAGCAATAATTTACATTAAACTGTTGTGTTTTTTCTGGATGTAGCCGCTGCCAAAGACCTAACCCTCCACCAGTTTGACCGTCTCAGTGTGTGTTTTTGTAGCCATTCAGACTGAGCTAGATTTTCAGCACGTTTACGAATCTCAAAAATGAGAACAGAAACATTGAGAGTCTTCTACACATTCCTAGAGAGAACTTTGATTTATAGAGCACTTGGTGCTTTCTTCTGTGAGACCTGGTTTGCATTTAGATTTAGGTTTTTATTCATTAATTATTTTTTTTACCTTCATACATGTATGAATGTAAATGTAATCACTTTGTAAATGCTCACGATGAAATGCAGTTTCATTAATAAATCCAATCCATCTAATTCAGATTAAAGTGTGAAACTTTCTGAATTGACAGAATTTTGAAGAATTTAAATTCACACTGACATTTGATAATGTCATAATGACAGCTGAGTAATCAGCAGCTTCACTTTAATTACTATAAATTCTGTTTTTGAGAGAGTATGAGGTCTAAGTGTGTGCTGTAGGGTTTTGGCTTCAGGGCATTTTACACACACACACACACACACACACACACTTAAAGGCAGCAATTAACACAGTCATTTCAGTTTAGAAATGTTTTCCTTAACATGATTGTGTGTGAGTGTGTGGTCCAAGATGATAAACCAGAATAATCCACACTGTCTACGCGACAGAGTGTGAAATCTGTCTCACATTTCTGTCTGTCTCTCTCTCTTCTGTCTCTTCACGGGTATCTGTGTGTGTGTGTGTGTGTGTCCTGCCAGACTCCAGTAAAGATACAGAGTAGAGAGAATCTCTGTGGCTCTGTGACTGACACTGTGCTCCAAACCTTTCTAACTCTCTCTTCCCTACACATGCACTAGCATGTCATTAGTGTCTCTCCTCTGGACACTGGTTTAGTTATTTGTTAGTTATATGCTGGTGCTCGAATCTGTAATATCACAACAAGTCTGCTCATAGTTTTTAATAAACACAGAGACGCTGCTGCTGTTAGAAGAGCAGATATCATGCATGACTGAAATTATAAAAGACGTTTTACAGCAATAAAAACAAACACGAAGCTAATATCGTAATCTTGACCACATTCTGCAGAGTAAATGAAATCTTTAGCAGACTCAAATTTCTTGCTGGAGAAAATGGACCAAGGACATCAAATTGGACTTTACTGACAACTGGGACATTTTTGTTGGAGGCAATGCAATCTTAATGAAGACACACTATTCATGGAACCACAACACCCAGCAACAAACAGGAAGACACACCGAGCTTATATAGGGTGCCAGTCAGGAGGTTTACACATAACACATAACAGGTGTGCAGCATGACAGGAAGTGGGTCCTAATACAGAAGAAGAGGATCAAATATTGAATCAGGTTGCCCTCTGGTGGTCTGGAGGGGAACTGTCCATGGCAGGCGTGACAATCCACAATTTATGTTCGCAAGGATGAGTTGCTGTTTTCTACAACAGTTTTATCTGTGAAGGTTTTCAGTCTTCCAGGTCCTGAGCAAACATTCCATAGTAATACGTCTCAGCGACTGGATTTTGTAAAGAATTGATGAAGAATCTAATAAGTGACAAAATGTAAAGGAGTGTATTTAGAGTCAGCAATTTAAGTTCAAAAGTTATGTCAGTATTTGCATGGGGAAAGCTCCACATATTCAGAGCACGCAGCTGCTTAAGTGGATTTACTGAGGTACACGTTCAGATTTTTAAAATCACCTGTGTGTGCTTCAAGCCTCTGAGGATGCATGATTTTTCTTCAGTAGAAGCTTCTGAGATGTAGTTTTACAATAGCGTCTAGACCACCACCTTTAAACACAAACACTCAACTTTAAACTCGAAGAAAACAATCAGGAAGAAGAAGCCTTTATTTGTCGCATATGTGTTACAGTATTGTGAAATTCTTTCTTCACATATCCCAGTGTGTTAGGAAGCTGGGGTCAGAGATCAGGGTCAGCTGTCATACAGCGCCCCTCGAACAAGGGCTAAGGGCCCAACAGTGGCAGCTTGGCTTGAACTCCTAACCTTCTGATCAGTAAGACGTTTCATGCCTTGAGCTTCAGCTTCTTGGTTTTTTGTGTTTTTGGCTCTTGCCTGCTCAATTACCTTAATTTTGGATTTGTGTTCAGAATTGTTTGCTGGTTTAATAAATAAATAGCACCTGCACTTACATCCAGCATGGCTGCCATTCTGATAGAAATAAAAAGACTTAAATAATAAAACTAATCAAGGTGAAACTTAAACAGGTGCAGATAACAGGAGTAATGATGTAGTGATGGTGGCTGCTGGGAAATGGAGTCCAAGGTGGCCATCATCATGATTCGGTAAGCAGGTCAACACACAGCTAGCCGTGTTAGCAAGTGTCCTTTAGTGGCATTTTCACAGAGATTTTTTTTTAAAAAGGAATTAACTGATGGAAGATGGATGTGCACTGTTGTAGTTACCACTGAACCTCATGATTGTGTGGTGGTGTAGTGAAACTTTTGCTACTCAGAAACAGATAAAGATGAGAAAATGATGAAAAAGTGGAGTGTGTTATGGTGTGTGTCTGTAAAATGCACAGGAATGAAGGTTGTAGTTCCCCCACTGTCCTACAGGGGGCAACAGAACTAAAGTCATAGAATCATACAGTACTCATTGGATTTCCTCCACTCTCAAAGTCAAAGTCAAAGTGAAGTTTATTGTCATTTCAGCCATATACAAGTACATAGTGAAACGAAACAACGTTTCTCCAGGACTAAGGTGCTACATAAGACAAACACAGAACAACACAGAAGTACAGGGACGACATAAATTTTACATAAAGTGCACAAGTGCAAACATGTGCAGACGCACAGGACAGAACAAGACAGTACAATGACTACAACACCGACCAGTACGCAGTTCTGTTAAAGTGACCAATAGTGTCAATAGTGCAAAAGTTACTGAGTTTGATATAAATAGCTGAAGTAGTGTAAACAGTAAAGATAATAGTGTAAACATAGTAGTAGCAGCAGCATAAAAC
>CM040981.1:1131497-1144302 GCA_022985145.1 Pangasius djambal | reverse complement strand
TAGCTCACACACCTACAGAGTCATTCATGAAGCATCAAACTCACCATTGTGCTCTTTTCCATTGGAGTGGTGAAGCTTAGTGAGGAGCGTGGATTCCGCCTCCGACCCATGAAGAAGAGACAACAGAAGAGAGAGAAGAAGAAGAGGAATCATTTGGCTCAGCTTTACGCACTGGATACACGCTGGAGTCCCGTTCAGCATGAGCACACGGAGAACCCGTTCCTTACACACACATCCCGCACGCGGAATAACGAGGCGAGGAGAAGTCGAAACCACATAGTCGTGATGGAGAGGAGTCCTCACACGAGAGTCCTCAGATTCTGCAACGTTCTCAAAGTTTCAAATCTGCAAAAGTTCTCCAAAATCCAGGACAGAACTAAAAAAGTGCAAAAAAAAAAAAAGTTGGACAATCAAGAACCATCAACAGCTCACACCACGTTCCACCAGAGCATCAGGAAAAGTTCTCCAAAGTTCTTCACAGTCCATGCACAGGTCCAGGAGCACTGTGCGAACATCAGGCATGCTTGACAAGAATCCAGGTTTAAGTAAACACTTTCCGTAGCATGAAGAATTCCCAGAGGAGGAACGTGGCTTGAAGTTCTGCTCTGCAATCTACAGGGTTTGCAATGAGTGTGTGTGTGTGTGGAGAGACTGTGTGTGTGTGTGTCAGTGTGTGTGTGTGTGTCAGAGTGAGCAGAGGGGCTGAGTGAACAGGTGCTGCACATAAAGCCTGGAGTCGACCGGGATGGAAACTCCCAGAGAAGGCGGGACTCTTAAGCACACTTTAAAACACACACACACACACACACACACACACACACACACACAAATCCTGCTGCAAATCAGATGGAATAAAAATGGGAAAATCCCTATCAGTCCATCATGGTCCTCAAATCTCAGCCATTCTCCACATGCATTCATCATTCTTTCCTACAAGTCTCTAAACCTGTAGCACACACCTACAAGTCTCTATACTTGTAGCACACACACATGTACAAGTCTCTATACTTGTAGGACAAACATGCAAGTCTCTAAATTTGTAGCATGCACACTTACGAGTCTCTAAACTTGTAGCACACACACATACAAGTCTCTAAACTTGTAGCACACACACATACAAGTCTCTAAACTTGTAGCACACACACATATACAAGTCTCTAAACTTATATCACACACATACGAGTCTCTAAACTTGTAGGACAAACATGCAAGTCTCTAAACTTGTAGCACAAACTTCTAATCGAACACTGATAGTATTCTATCTCTTAATTTCTTTGATGCCTGTTAATGTAGTCGATCTGCTCCTGTGTGTGTGAAGGAACGGGGAACGTCGAGACCTTTTCTGTTTCTTCTCCTGGAGTTGTAGAATGTAATACTCCTCATATAAAAATAATAAAAATTGAATTACTGAGGAATGTGAGAATTGAAAGCAGGCCAGCGTCAGCCTTCCGTCTTTCCTCACTGCCCCGGATGAACTTTGTGCTCCTGGCGAGTTGCCACGAGCAGGAACGTCCATTCATCTCGGGTTCCATTCCCACGTTGGAAGTTTATGAGGCTTTCTGAGCAGACACGGCACGTCCGGAGCAAACCTCGAATATTCATCAACTATTCCAGACTCGGGCCATGTGTTCGAGGCCTTGTGTCTTAATCTTTCCATAATATTTTTGGTGTTTCATCATCGGGATTTGGGAATATACCGTCTTATGGGAAATGTCGGAGAAACGTCGGGATTTGTCTTATCAAAGCTCCGTCTCGCTCCTCCTGTGAGCCATTTCCTTTCTCCGGCTCAATACATCACCTCACAAAAACCTTTTCATGTGGTTAATCTCATCTCCGCTCTGCCAGTGAGCTCCTTACATGTGTGTGTGTGTGTGTGTGTGTGTGTGTTACCCCCACACACACTCCTGTGGCAGACTAAACAATCCGAGCAGGGGCACACACACTGAAGTGATTCTGCCAGACACATGATGCAATAGCAGAGCAATTCGCGCTCAGACCACCGCCGGACGAGTGACATAGGAAGAAAGGAAGACAAAGAGAAAGAG
Source organism: Pangasius djambal (assembly GCA_022985145.1). Taxonomy (NCBI): domain Eukaryota; kingdom Metazoa; phylum Chordata; class Actinopteri; order Siluriformes; family Pangasiidae; genus Pangasius; species Pangasius djambal. The sequence goes on along the minus strand of CM040981.1, from coordinate 1,142,257 downwards.
AGAGTGAGTGAGAGAGAGAGAAAAGAAGAAGGTGGCCGTGAGGAGGTCTGAATCGAGCTGACGTCGGCACACCTCTGATCTCCAGCACTAGTCCAAAACATCTCGGGCTTTCTCAAGGTCACCTCCGCTCCGCTTTCTCCACTCGGCTCTGTGCAGAGGTCTGAGGGTTTGAACATTTTTACAGCATTAATCAACCGTTTAATAAAAACACACCAGCAGAATTCTCTCTCTTTTTTTTTCTTGTGTGTATATAAGAAGAAAAAACTAAACAAAAAGATCAAATCCCTTCATTTTTAATCTTAGAAATGTATTTTTGAGGGCGATTTTTGCATAAAAAAATGATTTCTTTCTTATATTTGTACTTATGCAAACTCTGTCTATAAGTCTCTAAGCTTGTAGCGCGCACACACGCACACACACACACACACACACACACACACACACACACACACACACACACGCGCACACACACACACACACACACACACACACACACACACACACACACAAGTGTCTAAACCTATACTATGCACACCTAAAGGTTTTGAAAGTTTAAGCAAATATAGAATATAAGTGAAAAGGCTTAAGAGTTGAACATGTAAAGAATAAAACACTCTGTGTGTGGTGCTGTGATAGTAAAGTAATCAGTGTGACAAAGTTGTGTACTGAAGCGGAGTATCTTCCTATCTATCTTCCTGAAGTAGTTATTTGTTTTATTCCTCTTGTACCACAGCGCTGCTGAGTTCTGCACTCTGATTGGTCAGGAGGTGTTGATGAATTCTCTAGAACAGCAGCTCTGACAGTAGCGCAGGTTTATGTGAACGCACTGGCTCTAATACGTTATCGTTTCTATAGCAACAGCTCAGAAGCAGATATGTGTTTATGTGACATTTATGGAAGGAGTCTCCGGCGTCAGAGGTAAAGCTGCTGCTACTTTGCGTTTTCTGACATCTTCAGGAGAGAGGAGTTTAATAAATGATGACAAGCTGTGTTTGTTTGTCTTTTTTAACTTCAAGAGAGAAAAAAGAGAGGGAACGACTGTTTATTTTTTCATTAAGTGTAACTATAAACGGATAAAAAGTGTAATGTGTCGTTGTTTAATCAATTTTAATAAATTGTAATCGATGGCAAATTGCATGTGCTGTTATAGGAAAATAATCAACTTTCGGCTGGTTTTCGGCTGGTACCTGTAACTCCACTTCAGCACGCTGCAGCGCCGCTGATTATTTCACTAAAGCAGCACAGCACACAGAGTGTTTTATTCCTTACACACTGCATGAAAGCGCTGTGCTGGAACGACGGCGCGTGCTTTTCCCCAGGAAAAACTTCAGCTCCGAGAGATTTATGTGACCCAAGTGTGGCGTTGTAAGTGAGGTGTGTGTGTGTGTGTGTGTGTGTGTGTGTGTGTGTGAGTGACCCTAGTGTTACGGTGACCTTCTTTGAGATGTGTTACATTGCTTTAGCTAAAAGAGCGTAACAAAAAGCGTGACTTTTCCGTGCAGGACGAGCGCTCTGACGCCGGAGTCTGGACGCGAGCCGTCTGTGGGAGAGGATCACATTCCATCGGCCAAAAACCCGCAGCAGATGTCATGTCAGCACCTCCGCCAGAAGGAATCCCTCTGTCTCTGTCTGTCTGTCTGTCTCAGTGTGTGTGTGTGTGTGTATGTGTGTGTGTGTGTGTGTGAGAGAGGGCCTCAGATGACTGGAATACTACAATGTCCTGAGCTTTCACGGTGGTCCTGCAGGAAAAGAAAACACTCTTATAAACAGTGAAATGAAATCCAGGGCGGGTTTTTCAGCGTGTTCGGACATTCGCACGTTCAGAGGTCATCATTAACGTAGCGCTGTTTCACGTCTCGTCTAAAAACGTAACGTTTAACCTGAAACCACATCACAGTGGAGGCAACATAAGCAGAAACCTGCTGTCACCTTGTACCGCGAGCTCAGACAGCAGCGATGAGACATTCCTAAATATCACTAAATCTTTCTTGTTAATTAGGGTGAAAAAAGTAGAAGAGTGTGTTGTTTTTATGGTGAGGAATTGAAAAAAACATGACAAAAATTGTAAAATATAAAAAAAAAACATTACACTATGCATCCTGCAAAAAGCTTAACGTTTTAGAAACATGCTTTCCAGAGTTGATCCAACAGATTCGGGATTTAGTTTTTTTTTTTTTTCCTAATTAGCTGCAATTTTCTTGCCTCAGGACAGCAATGAGCAAAAGATGTAACGTAATTATAATTATCGGATTTGTTTCCTTTTGGTAAACAAGCACAGATTTTTAAAAAAATCATGTAATACCAGGTTTTAATTGGTTTCAAAAGGTAAAAACTGCATGTTTTAAATCATTTTAAGTTTCAGTCATTTTTACCAGATCATACAATTTAATTAAATTTAAAAGCCACAGTCAATTTCAAGTCATTTTTTAAACAGTTGATCAAATAAACAAACAAACAAACAAATAAATAAATACTATGTTTATTAATCTTGCTTTTTTAAAAATAAAACACCCGATTTACCTTTTTGATTAACTTTTAAAGGCAAAAACTTTAGCAATTTTTATATTATTATTTTTTCTTTGAGGAATGAATGAATGAACGAATTAATAAATAAGTTTATTAAAGATATTTTTAACGTGAAAATGCCGTATTGTAACTTTTGATTCGTTTACAAAGCTGCAGTAAACTTTGCAATAAACTATAAAGTTTATTGATGATGCTTTTTTAAATAAAAATACAAATTTCAAAAAAAAATTAATTTGCAAAGGTAAAAAAAAAACAATTAAATTTAAGAGAAATGCCAAAATTAAATTGCACCGGTTTTTTAATAAATAAATGAACAAACAAACAAACAAAAGAATGAATTTTTACAAAGATAAATTTCTTGCGTTTAAGAAACAGTGTAGTTACGTAAGCGTGAGATATGAAAATTTTGAAGAAGAATAAATCAGGATTCTTTAAGCGAAGAAAAAAATTCTTACTTTTTTTTTATTTTTTTTTTTACTTTTTTTCACAGGTTAGAAATTTCTTCTGAAATTGAGTCCTAAATTAACCCTAAGTCAGGCGTGTGTTTCGGACGCTTGTGTATAATTTGTGGTTCTGCTTGGAGGCTAGAGACACCTGGTGGTGTCCTGCGTCTCTACAGTTACATCACTGACCTTCCTGGGTCCTGATTGGCTGGTGCAAAGGTACCAAAAGCCTTTTGATAGAAATCCACCAATCACGATGGAGCGAATGGACTCAAGGTGAAATGGTGAACACCTTTACTTGATGTTTCTGTTTCCATCACACTGTTCTGTACTTAACAAGACATCTAGGTGCAAACAGATTAAAGAGAATTTTTTTAAATATTGAAAAATATTATTTTATTACTTCAGTTTCAAGGTGATCTGTTCTGTGTCAGTAATTCAGCACTGAATGACAAATAAAATAAAAAAATCGGAAGCTTGCAGTTGTTCGTGTCAGAAGAAAATACAGATGTTACAAAATGGCGGCTCGGGGATGAGACCTGTTCATCGCCTCCACGCGAAAATGAGTCGTTTCTGTGGAAAAAAAAACATTTTAACACCTCTTACTATTTTATTGATATAAAGATACACTACACTACACTATAGCACATATAGTACATTTCACATTACTTTTAATATGTGCCTTTTCTGCTTTGACGTTTATTCATAAAAAAGACATGATTTTAAAAAATCAAAAGCTTGTCATTACTGGAATTCTGACACGACAGAAACGCACTAATATATCAGTCCCCTCACGATCCTCTGAGATGGTTTATAACAAATATCACGGTATGAATTTTATACCACGCACATAACAAACTGTTCGCAGTTAGCGTAGACATCATGTTCGACTCGTTCACTTCTGAATCCTTCATCATACAGCTCTCGTATTTACGCTACCTTCACAACTGCAACATCGAATGCAACACGAATTCAGACCGCATTCAGCTTGTAAGATGCTCAGCTGCTGCTGTAGTCCAACGCCTTGTGCATTCTGAGATGCTTTTCTGCTCACCACGGTGGTGAAGAGCAGTTATGTGAGTTTCCGTAGCCTTCCTGTCAGCTCGAACCATGAAAGCTGTTCTCCTCTGACCTTTCTGATCAACAAGCCATGGAGCCCCTGATCACTGTTTTTTGTTTTCCGCACCGCTCTGTGTAAACTCGAGACTGTTGTGTGTAAAAATCCCAGCAGTTTCTGAAAAACACTCAAACCAGCCCATCTGACACCAGCTGAGATCACTGACATTTCTTCCTCATTCCGATGTTTGATGTGAACATCAACGTATCTGCATGATTTTATGCGATTTGCTGCTGCCACATGATTGGCTGATTTGGATTATTGCGCAAACGAGCAGGGGTTACAGGTGTTCCTAATAAAGTGGAAGGTGAGTGTATACAGTTCTGTATTCACCATTCTTGTGGTATCTTCAGCTCCGACAGAGTTTATGGCTTACGATGCGCCGCTGATGTTTAGTGATACTAGATAGTGAACTAGTGTAAAAATACAGTGCATAATATGCCATTTGTGACACATCCCAAATAAAAAGACTACATACTTTGTGTCTGATTGTTTCTGGCTTTTAGTAATCAGATGTCCAAATCTGTTCTATTTTTTTAATGGTTAGTGGTTTGAGAAATTCGATTTAAAAATAAAGTCTGGGTCTGAAAGCACAACATCCACAACTCCTTCCCAGAAAAGTAGAAGCGAATATAAAACTACATAAAAGCTGATTTTTATTCTCGACTGACATTATTTAATATATTTTAATTTCCAGGCTAAGTCATACCCTGAGTTTTGTGTCTTATTTATTTATCTTTCCTTCTACACGAAAAGAATGTGAAAAGAAATCTCATCTGGTTCCATTCATCACGGCTCCTCAGAGAGAAATGCTCCTTAAGTGGCGATCATCATTAGAGGACCTAATTTCATTACCGATGCGGCTGCTCTGGATACGAGATCCATTGGAAAATCCTGATTTGATCTAATAACCCCTCCATAAAGCCGGAGAGGAGGGAGACGCTGCGGGATAAGTGCTCTTTAAACGAGACTCTTGGCAGGAGCAGCAGCGAGCAGTCAATAGCCATGACAGGCGTTTTGATACTAAATCAGATGCGTCCATCTCGCCATCTCCTTAATAGACCACCAGTCAATCGCAGCACTCCGACGCTCACGCTAAAGACTTTCAAATCGGCTTTTAGTCAATTCTAGCTGCCAGGATTGAGCTGAGTTTGGAACGGTGCCGCTTTGTAGACATCATGAAATTAAAAAAAAAAAAAAACACGAGCTGCTTTTATAACGAATTTCACAGGAGATAACTCCTCCCTGTTTCTTTTTATTCTCTGTTTTACGTTTATGATTATGTTGTTATGAACAACAATGACACGTCATACTTTTTAGCTGTTTATAGTTACATGTAATGCCAGTGAAACAAGTTAGTTCCTGTTCTCACTTACGCTATAGCAGCTATCAACAGTCGTTCCCTCACCGGTTTCTCTTTTTTCTCTCTCTTGAGGTTAATAAGAAAAGAAACGCAGCTTGTCATGTTACCGAGAAGCCGCAAAGAAGCGTAAACTCCTCTGTCCTGAAGATGTCAGAAAACGTAAAGTTACAGCTTCACCTCTGACTGTTACAGAGCGCTGACACTGGAGACTCCTTCATTAAATGTTAAATAAACGTCTCCTTACAGAAACCTTCACCACATCAACGCTTTCTTGAATGCATGTGTATGGAGCGTATGGAGTGGCTCTACAAGTGCTGTGAGATAAATATTATCACTGTTACAACATCTAGTCACCTGGCAACTTGTGTACAGTGTGATTATTATGATTAAATAATACTGATATATCGTACATACATACTCTGATTTATTTTATTACTCATATATATTTCGATTTAAAATTTACGGAAGAGTTATAGCTATAGAGATGCCGATTCAAGAAATGCTGAACTTTTATCCTCCCTATTACGTGCAAACGGACCTCTTCTCTTTGATAAAGTGTCATTTCTCTAGATACTTGAGATGAGATTTCTTTATCCAGAGTATATCGTCATACAGATATATCACCACAACCCTGTAATCCACTTAGAGGAGAAAGAACAAAGTGCAACGCTCACGCCCTGTTACTGATTTTATTTTCCTCCTGAAGGGCCGGCGTGTCGACACAGGGCCGCGTGGAGACCGATAGCAGAGCAGCGCTTGCATGCCTGATATAATACGGTATTATATCGGGCCCGAGCGCACTGACACATCTCTGGCTCGGCTCTCCGTCGTTGAGCGGCTCGGTGGCTTCCTGCCAAGCGCTGAACGATTTCTCCAAACAAGGCCGCCTTTGTTCGGTGCTGTTCAGGGCTTCATTAGGAGGCTGCAGCTCTGAGGCAGGAGATTAATTCATTTGGCGCAGGTCGCTGATGGATTTTGCGTATGTGTGTTGTTGAAGCAGTCAGACCCCTGCGACGCCAAACCCAAACTCGCCACAAACGTAGAACACTGTATAAAATGACATGTGAACAGAGCTGGAGGTGTTTGGAGCGAAGTTCCACGGCGCTCTGGAGATTTTTTTGGAATGGCTCTGTTTTTACAAAGTGGTTTTGCTTTTCATTCTTTGGGCTTTTTGAAGAGTCAGGAACAATTTCCGAGCTGAGTTTGAGATTTTGTTTTAAGAGCCGATACAGAGAGCACACCATACTTTGGGTAAAAAAAAAAAGACAAAAAAAATGATAAACAAAATGCAAAAAACACTGACTCATAATTAAATAGTATTTAAACATCTCTCTGTCATCAGACATGGTGTCATTACTATTACGTACTATTCCCTACTGACATCAGGGTGCATTGTGGGTAATCTCTACCTCAGAGGGTGCATCACTCGATCACTAATCTATTGCAATTCACTACACAATTCCCAAAATAGTGCATTAAACAGTGAATCGTTCTGTTAAAGCTGGAACCCTAAAGGGTTCTTCAGGTTTTCCCTCTGGAGAAATCTTAAAATTGCCTATATAGAACCTCCCCTTTCATACAGGGATTCAAATAGAACCCTTTAAGGAAGATAAGAACCCTTAACAATAAAAAAAAATCCTATGAGGAACTGATAATCAATCTAGCCATGGGGGTCACAGTACAGTGACTTCTGTGCCGGTCCCAAGCCCGGATAAATAGAAAGGGTTGCGTCAGGAAGGGCATCCGGCATAAAACATTGCCAAATTTAATCATGCGAATCGTCAGTACTCTGAATTTCATACCGGATCGGTCGAGGCCCGGGTTAACAACGACCGCCATCGGCGCCGGTGACCTTCAGGGCGCTGGTGGAAATCGGGCTACTGTTGGTCGAAGTAGTAGAGGAGGGAGGAGAGTGCATAGACAGAGAGAGAAGAGGAAAAGTAAGAGTGTAGGACTGAGAATAGGAAATCTGAATGTTGGTACTATGACAGGGAAAGGTAGAGACCTGGCTGACATGATGGAGAGAAGGAAGGTGGATATACTGTGTGTACAGGAGACCAGGTGGAAGGGTAGCAAGGCTCGTAGTATAGGAGCAGGATTCAAGCTGTTTTATTATGGGGTGGATAGTAAGAGAAATGGGGTAGGTGTGGACCTGAAGGAGGAGTTTGTGAGGAATGTTCTGGAGGTGAAGAGAGTGTCAGACAGGGTGATGAGTCTGAAGTTAGAGATTGAAGGGGTGATGTTGGATGTTGTTAGTGATTAAGCCCCACAGGTAGGTTGTGAGCTAGAGGAGAAAGAGAGATTCTGGAGTGAATTAGATGAGGTGATAGAGAGTATTCCCACGGGTGAGAGAGTGGTGATAGGAGCAGATTTTAATGGACATGTTGGTGAGGGGAACACAGGTGATGAGGAGGTGATGGGCAAGTTTGGAGTTAAGGAAAGGAACCTTGAAGGACAGATGGTAGTGGATTTTGCTAAGAGGATGGACATGGCTGTGGTTAACACTTATTTTCAGAAGAGGGAGGAGCATAGAGTGACCTACAAGAGTGGAGGTAGGAGCACACAGGTAGACTACATCCTATGTAGAAGAGGCAATCTGAAAGAGATTAGTGACTGTAAAGTGGTAGTGGGAGAGAGTGTAGCCAGACAGCATAGGATGGTGGTATGTAGGATGACTTTGATGGTCTGTAAGAAGAAGAGGTCAAAGAGAGAAGAGAGAGAAGAAAACCAAGTGGTGGAAGCTGAAAAAGGAGGAATGTTGTGAGGACTTTAGATAGAAGTTGAGGCAGGCTCTGGGTGGTCAGGTAGTGCTGCCAGATGACTGGGAAACTACAGCAGAAGTGATCAGGGTGACAGGAAGAAAGGTGCTGGGTGTGTCATCTGGAAGGAGGAAAGAAGATAAGAAGACTTGGTGGTGGAATGAGGAAGTTCAGGATAGTATCCAGAGGAAGAGGTTAGCCAAGAAGAAGTGGACAGGACTGAAGAGAATAGACAGGAATACAAGGAGTTACAGCGCAGAGTGAAGAGGGAGGTGTCTAAGGCCAAGCAGGAGGCATATGATGAGTTGTACACTAGGTTAGACACTAGAGAAGGACAGAAGGACTTGTACAGGTTGGCTAGGCAGAGGGAGCGAGATGGGAAGGATGTGCAGCAAGTTAGAGTTATTAAGGATAGAGATGGAAGGGTGCTCACAAGTGAGGAGAGTGTACAGAGGAGATGGAAGGAGTACATTGAAGAGCTGATGATAGAAGAATATCAGCGAATATCAGCGAGAATCAAGGGGAAGGTGTACGAGACAGTGGTGAGAGCGGCCATGCTGTATGGTTTAGAGACAGTGGCACTGAGGAAGAGGCAGGAGTCAGAGCTAGAGGTAGCAGAGCTGAAGATGTTGAGGTTCTCTTTGGGAGTGACGAGGTTGGACAGGATTAGGAACGAGTACATCAGAGGGACAGCTCATGTTGGACGTTTGAGGGACAAAGTCAGGGAGGCCAGATTAAGATGGTTTGGACATGTTCAGAGGAGGGAGAGGGAGTATATTGGTAGGAGAATGTTGGACATGGAGCTGCCAGGCAGGAGGCGAAGAGGAAGCCAAAGAGGAGGTATATGGAGGTAATAAATGAGGATATGAAGCTAGTGGGTGCAAGTGTTGAGGGTGCAGAAGATAGGGAGAGGTGGAGAGTGATGATTCGCTGTGGCGACCCCTGAAGGGAAAAGCCGAAAGAAGAAGAAAGAAGAGGAACCGAGAATCAGAGTCCCAGATGACCTTTTTTTAGAGAGAGAGAAAATATATCAATCTTGTCCTAATAAATTAGCAAATCTATGTGCATTCTAAGAAAATTTAGAACCCCAAAGGGTTCTTCAGTTGTCCCTTGTTGAAGAACCCTAAAATTAGAGTGTTTCTCTACCAGAAAGCAGGAAGTAAAAGCAGAAGTTTTAGGAGGCTAAGAACCCTTAATGATCCAACAAACCTTGTAGAGAACTCTGTAACCTTTCAATGTAGAACCCTAACTATCAGATAGAGACCCACATAGAACCATCTAACAAGGCTAAGAACCCTTGACTATCAAAAGAGCCTTTGAGGAACCCTTTATTCTAAGAATATGGTGCGCTCCGTCTCACATCTTGAGTTCACCTGGAATCAGGATCCAAGAGACTGAGACTTTCTTAGAGAGCGTCCATTAATAACATAACATAATGGATGAACAAACAAACAAACAAAAATACAACTGTATGTTAATCTAAATCATATTATTGCATATTTAACTGCTGAATAATTTACTTTTATTTATTTATTTATTTATATATTTTTTATGATGATAATTGTACTCAGTTCATACACTTTCCTACATCACAATAAAAGGATAAATTATATTATATATCTTATATTACTACAGATATTGCACATCTATTTATTTATATATTTATTTGATGATAATTTATTAATTTATATTTATTTACTTTCGCATAATTTTCTTTTTTATATTTTGTATAATAATATTAATATTTTTTTAAAATGCATTATATAATGAATATTAATTGTTTGTGTGGAGTGTTATTATTATTATTATTATTATTATTATTATTATTATTATTATTATTATTATTATTAGACTGCGCGTTCCAGCTGTTTCCGCGGCCCTCCCACTGCGCATGCGCACGCGCCTCCATCTTGTTCGCCCTGTTGCGGCCGGACAGCGGTGCTTCATTCACGCACAAACCCGCATCCGTTTAGCAATAAAAGCGAAACAAAGCGCGCGGACCGAGAGAGACGCACAGGGTGGAAATGTAACCGGAAACGCGTGTAAAGACGTGAAGAGCTCGAGGTTGTGCTGAATTAAGGCGCGAAAAAAAGCGGAAACGAGTTTTAATCATGATTCAGGACTAAATCATCATTTACACCAGAACCAGAACCAGAACCACTAGAGCATCTCGCGCGCGCGCGCCATGGTGAGTACAGCAGGGTTCAGGAGTCAGCAGTGTGTAGTGTGTGTGTGTGTGAGATTTGTGTGTTGTAAATATGTTCATGTTGTCATATGTGTGTGTGTGTGTGTGTGCAGCATCCCTCCCGCCCCTCCCCCTTCCTGCCGTCGTCATGGAGGATTCGGCTGCGTGATGTTGTTGCTATGTGTTTCCTCCTCAGCATCCTCTTTTCTTTTCCTCTCTCTTTCTCCTCCTCTTGTTTAACTTTCCTTCTCTTCTACACCAACTTTACAGCAGCTACAGGTTGTTTTTTCTTTATGCATCGCTCAAAACACCTTTTTTAATGGGAGGAAGTGGTGTGTGTGTGTGTGTGTGTGTGTGTGTGTGTGTG
>CM040981.1:1114814-1125518 GCA_022985145.1 Pangasius djambal | reverse complement strand
AAAAAAAAAACTTTAGCGTTACGTCTGGGTGCTTGATTGTTTCTGACTGGAAAATAACTCTGGAGAAGTCACAACGGCTGTTTCTATAGCAACCAAATTGTATTTAAAGAAAAAAAAAACTCATTATGTTGTTTTAGGGTTTTCTTGGTTTCTGATTAAATAAAGTCTCAGCTTTCATACGGTGTGATATTGAGAAAAAAATGTAGAAAGAACTGAGTTTAGCTGCAGATGCTAGCTCTCTCTCTCTCTCTCTCTCACTCTCTCTCTCTGACGCTCTCTCTCTCTCTCTCACTCTCTCTCTGTCTCACTCTGTCTCACTCTGTCTCTCTCACTCTGTCTCACTCTCTCTCTCTGTCGCTCTCTCTCTCACTCTCTCTCTCTCTCTCTCTCTCTCTCTCACTGTCTCTCTCTCACTCTCTCTCACTCTGTCTCTCTCTCACTCTGTCTCTCTCTCTCTCTCTCTCATCCGCTCTCATCTCTTATGGTGTATGAAAGTGCACTTAGCATGAAGCTTCTGTATATTAATATGATTTTTATGTGCGTATATGTATTAGCATGTTTGTCTACAAAACCAGTGCTAATAATATGTTCTTCTAAACGATTTAACAATATCTCACATTCTGTGGTATTTAAAAGGACTTTTTTATGATTGTTTTTCTGTAGACTTCAATCAAGACATAATATCATCTGTCAGGCATTAACCATCTCAGTTTTAACTTCATTATTATACATGTCGAAAAATAACAACAAAAATAATAATAGTTAATTATAGCTTGTGATGTTTCACCTCCTCTCTTACCACATCAGCTGACACGACAAGAAAAGCATAAATCTGTTAAAAATTGTACAACAGAACGACTAAATGATAATATTATGTAATTTCTGTGATTTCTGTTTCGCGTTGCTTTTAATACTCCAAATGTTTGCTTGAAATTTAGAGTATGAAGATATATATATATTTTTAAGATAAAGTGAAGGTCAAAATGGAGGACCGGGTCAAAGTGACTCAACATGATGGACAGAGTCTCGTTTAGAAACTCAAAGCCGTCGATGCTCTCTGTCTCAGGAAGGACACGGAGAGGGATTAGCTTCTGTCTGCTGCTTCTGTGAGAGATATAAACTCGAAATAATAAACATATGATTGCGTTTTGCTGATGTTCCTCTCAGGCTGTCGGAGAAATGTGCTGCAAGATGAAGCTCCTGAAGCTGCTTCTGCTGCTCTGTGTCCTCGCTCTGTGGATAGACGGAGGATTCGCCAAAGAAAAATCAGCGAAGAAGGGCAAGAAGAAGGGCAAACAGGTCTACTGCCCATCGTAAGTGCCCATTTCTCACGCAGCCTCTTTTTTTACTTTATAAAGGGAATAAAATAAACGACATATTGAAATTTCTGTGAGAAGACGTTTATGGAAGGAGTCTCCAGTGTCAGTGTGAGTTGTTGAGATCTTAATGCAGATATTAATAAAATATAATATTAATGCACTATACAGACAATTTATACAAGTGTTTTCACTTTTCCAGAATTTTTGAACTTTGAATTTCTTAAGTGCACGCCTCTTGGTATACAGTATACAGTTCTGTGTAAAAGACTTAGGATATTTTTTATAATTTTAGAATTTCGTCTTAGTGAATTACTACAGTAGAGTTAGCGACATCATCAGCGGACATGGCAAACGATACTTTTCAGAAATATAACTTTTAGCTTAAGATATGAAAGCTCGTCAGTTGAAGATGAAAAGGAAGAAGGGATGCCAATTTTTATCAGAAGCAACTTTAATGGGAACGTACCAGTCAACGTGAGCTAGCTAGGCAGCTAGCTGACATGCTATAAATCTATTTCCGCTAGCGGAGCAAAAAATAAACAGAACATTTGGCCATATTGTGTCTGAAATGACACTTACTCGATATTAATTTCTTGTTTATAGAACTGTTGCATGAAAGCAGTATCGCTCTCGCAATCGTGCGGTTATACTGAATAACTGTAGCTGTGATTAGCTGTGATTAGCTGTGAGTAGCTGTGATTAGCTGTGATTAGCTGTGAGTAGCTGTGAGTACCTACGCTGCCGATATTCAGTATAACTGCACTCTAGCTCGTGTGTTATTGCGTAATTATAGTATTTTTTTAATTTAGAAAATGCTTAATTGCATTATTTTTGAAGGCATCTTTGCTTTTCAGCTTTTCTTCACATGTGCCTAAGACTTTTGCACAGTGCTGCATACGACAGTGTACTATAGAGAGATGACTGTGTTTGTTAATTAAACCTGATGAATAATCTGTGATCTGCAGGCAGCTCTCCTCAGAAGATCTCGCCCGGGTTCCTGCTAACTCCACGAGCAACATCCTGAACCGGCTCCTGATCAGCTACGACCCGAGAATCCGCCCTAACTTCAAGGGTGAGCACTTCGCTTCATTCAGCATGAGAGTGTTCAGCGTGGTGATTTAGCTTCATGACTTTATTACATCGTCTTTTTATAAACCGGATCGAAATGAAGGTGGGCGGGTGAACTTTTCTGTAAGGAGAAATGGGTTTATTTAACAGTTTTGGAAGGAGTCTCCAGTGTCAGCGATAAAGCTGTAACTTTTTTTCCGACATCTTCAGAACAGAGGAGTTTACGCTTCTGACAAGCATTTTCGGTTCGGTTTTAATATTTTGAGAGGTAAAAACAGGCTGGTGAGGGAACGACTGTAGCAGGGAAGTGACAGGAAATGTAAATATAAATGGACAAAAAGTGACATTCTTTAATAGATGAAAAGGTTATCTAATGGAAAGGTGTAAAGCTGTACTTTTACTATACTCTCTCATACTCGTCCACATTTCCCTTTGTTTTAGGAATCAGAAACGCCTGACTCATGGCCTGAATTCGAACAGGAGCAGCTCATTAAATCCCCCTTAGCCGTGTCATGTGCATGTTCCCTGGCAGCTTTCCGCTCGAGCTCTAATGAGCGCTGCAGTAAAACCCGAGCTCTCGCTCAGCCTGTATGTTTAATGTGGATGTGTGTTGGAGGGGTCTCGATGTGGTCGCGTGTTTAGGGCTCAGTGTATGGGTGTTATTCCGTATGAGCGAGATTAAAGCTCCTGACAGAAACTGGAGTGTTTTTTACTCTATAATTCCAGACTTCCTGCCTTTAACGACGTAAACCACATATACAGTCACGATGACATCACTGGTTAGTATTATACCTAAACCCATACGGTGCGTTCTGATTGCGTGAGTGACGGTACATCATGACACATAGATGATTTTAGTCAGTGCTCATGACGTAAATGGTGTGATTTTAAGATTTAAATATAAGCACATACTATACATGTACATGTCTAAGTTTTGTGTGACAAGTGCACCAGTGCATGACTGTGTAAAGCTACTGATCATTTATTTATTTATTTATTTTAAACAGGAACGCCTGTGGAGGATCGTGTCAACATCTTCATCAACAGCTTCGGCTCCATCCAGGAAACCACCATGGTACATCATCATCATCATCATCATCACGTTATTCACTTTATACCAAAAAAGCAAAAAGTGTCCACCGTTTTCTCACCTCAAGTAAATATTGCTTGTACTCTACATCTCACTGACCTTCCCAGTGTGGATAATATCCTGTTAGGACAAGATGATAAAAGTGGGCGTGGCTGGGCATGGTCAGAGTGTCTGTGTGGGTCGTCAGAGTACTAGTGAGAGCAGAAGGGCGTGAGAGTGTCTGTAGGTCAGATACGTGTGGTCAGAGGACCTGTGAGAGAAGATGGGTATGGTTAAGGACTTGAGAGAGAAGATGGGTGTGGTTAAGGACCTGTAAGAGAGGATGGGTGTGGTTAAGGACTTGTGAGAGAAGATGGGTGTGGTTAAGGACCTGTGAGAGAAGATGGGTGTGGTTAAGGACTTGTGAGAGAAGATGGGTGTGGTCAGAGGACCTGTGAGAGAAGATGGGTGTGGTTAAGGACCTGTGAGAGAAGATGGGTGTGGTCAGAGGACCTGTGAGAGAAGATGGGTGTGGTTAAGGACCTGTGAGAGAAGATGGGTGTGGTTAAGGACCTGTGAGAGAAGATGGGTGTGGTTAAGTTACTGTCACACCTCTCTGATGGTGCTGAAAAGCTACAAATGTAAACTAGCACAGTAGTTGCACTCGAGTCTGGCTTGAGTCACTAACGTGTGTGTGTGTGTGTGTGTGTGTGTGTGTGTGTGTGTGTGTGTGTTTTATGAACTTGTTTTTTTTGAGACATTGCAGCAAGGTCATGAGAAACAGCGGTTGCCACGGTGACGCTTCAGCCATCTGGGCTCGCGTGTCACTTGCAGGGTTAATGTTCTAATTCACTGCACATATCTAACACACATACACACACACACACACACACACACACACACACACACACACACACACACACACAAAGACACACACACACACACACACACACACACAAAGAACTCTGAACAATTCGTGTCTGTTACTGATTCCATTTTTGGACTCGTTGCTGTTTTTATTCTTCGTCCTGTACAAAACAACACGAAACGTAAAGTAAATAAATTAAAAAAGCGGAAAATTAAATGTTAATTAAATGTAAAATTAACATAAAATGCAGAGCTGACATCAACTACCATCATATTTTTTAGATTTAGAAACATTTTAAGCAATCTTATTATACCTCAGAATAACTGGAAGATCATCTCTGTAATAAAATAAACTTTTTATCAGGAGTGATTTAAAAAACAAAACTAAATCTGGACCAAGTGCATAAAGCTTCATGTCCTGGGAATAACCTGGATGTAGGAATGTGAGAACTCGATCGTCTGAAAGTGTTCCCTGGTTTGCTTTGTGTGTTTTTCCAGGATTATCGAGTGAACATTTTCCTGCGTCAGCGCTGGAACGATCCTCGTCTCCGCCTTCCTCAAGATTTTAAATCCGAATCTCTGACCGTCGACCCGAAGATGTTTAAGTGTCTGTGGAAACCCGATCTGTTCTTCGCCAACGAGAAGAGCGCCAACTTCCACGACGTCACGCAGGAGAACATCCTGCTCTTCATCTTCAGGAACGGAGACGTCCTCATCAGCATGAGGTGAAAACCAAAACACAACAGAATAAAAGGCTCCGGCTGTTCCATTAAACTCCGCCCACTTCTTTAATCACACATGAATTAACCCGGTTTTACGCATTCATTAGCAGCTCGGGCTGGAGGTGTAACTCACACCTGCTAAATAATGCTAGGACTGAAATAAGTAAATAAATTCAACTGAAAAAACAACACATAGCCTTTTGTAAATTTATTTATTTATTTATTTATTTATTTATTTATTTATTTATAACTGCACCACTTCATCACCAATTCATCACTTCATTACTCTCATCACATGTTTATTAACATGGCGGAGTTACAGACTTATACACCACACACTCACACACACCCACACGCTCACACACACTCACACTCACACATGCTCGCACACACTCACTCACACGCTTACACTCACGCACACAGTTAAGACAGGAAGTGTGTGTAGTGTTTCAGCATGTGTGCAGAATTTTTAGTTCATTCCCAGTTTCTCTGTGAGGTCTTCTTCTTCTTCTTCTTCTTCTTCTTCTTCTTCTTCTTCTTCTTCTTTTTCACTGCCATTGTTCGAGGACAGTCAGTCACAGTGTGTGTGTGTCTGTGTGTGTGTGTGTGTGTGTGTGTGTGTGTGTGTGTGTGTGTTACAGGTTATCAGTGACTCTCTCGTGTCCTCTCGACCTGACGCTTTTCCCCATGGACACTCAGAGGTGCAAGATGCAGCTGGAGAGCTGTACGTAAATCGAGTTACTGTAAACACCTTGAAGTTGATTATTTTCCTGTAACAGCACACCCCCAAGTGTTTTATTCCTCTTCTACCACAGCAGAGCACCAAGTCCCTGTGAGCGAGCTGTTACTGTAAAACCTGCACTACTGTCAGAGCTGCTCTTCCAGAAAATTAATCAGTGTGTGTGTGTGTGTGTGTGTGTGTGTGTGTGTGTGTGTGTGTGTGTGTAGTCGGCTACACCACAGACGACCTGCAGTTCATGTGGCAGTCTGGAGATCCAGTACAGATGGATGAAATCGCTCTGCCTCAGTTTGACATCAGGCAGGAGGACATCGAGTACGGAAACTGCACCAAATATTACGCAGGAACCGGTGAGAAAAACAACGCTGAAGTAGAGCGAGAAATGTAAAAAAAATCCCTGTGTGTTGTGCATGAAACCGGTGTACGAGTGTACGCAAGCACAGGAGGAGATTCTGCACGAATAAAGGTTTATTTTTATTTCATCTTAAATAGTGAGTTGATATAAAATCTGCATCCAAATTGATGCATCAGATATCAAAAAAAAAGTTCTAATCCTGTAACAAAAGATTTGGATTTAGAGAAGATTTGTTTTGGAACTGGAAATGTTTACACATAAAGAGGCGTGATTATATTGTCGCCAGGACTGATTTTATTATATTTCCTGTATAATTTATACCGTATCCCTTAAGATGAGTGTTTCATTCTGTTATGGTCTGTGTATTGATCCCTGCTGAAATGTTTGGTTAACGAAGCGTGCTGGCGCTTTGCTCTGGCGGTCGTGCAGGTTACTACACGTGTGTGGAGGTGATCTTCACCCTCAGGAGGCAGGTGGGCTTCTACATGATGGGCGTGTACGCTCCTACGCTGCTCATCGTCGTCCTCTCCTGGCTCTCCTTCTGGATAAATCCGGATGCCAGCGCCGCTCGAGTCCCTCTGGGTAACGAGATAATCATTTTTATCATTTACAGAGCACATGCACCAGCTTATCGTTAGCATGAACTCTTAACTCTTCAGGAAGAGCGAGGCTAACTAGGTAGCAACTGAGCCGGTCATGTGACCAAATCACCATTAACTCTTCTTCTTCTTCTACAGCTAGGATTTAACATTCAAAACGTAACTTTAAATGGCAAACTTATCTAGCTATGTAACATTGAGTGAGAGAGAGCTAGCATTAATATTAAACTAGTTTAATTAGTCAGTTACAGTTGCTAAAATTCACTAAACTGTAATTAAAACCAGTATTTTATGCTAATCATTGAACAGAAAAAATGTGATGTCACATGTTCAAATTTCTGTTCACTAACTAGCAGCTCCTTTCTTTCTTTCTTTCTTTCTTTCTTTCTTTCTTTCTTTCCTTTTCTAATTTATTTATTCATTTGTTATGTTCTTAATTTGTTGAGTATATGGAGTATAAGCATTTTTTAATTGTCTCTATTTCTTTATTTCATTTTGGTTACATTTCTAGCTCTTAGTATATATATATATAAGTATATTACTATACTTTCTTAAATAAATACTTTCTCACTATTTATTTATTTATTTATTTGTTTATCTATCTATCTATCTATCTATCTTGCTTTCCCTCTTTCCTTTTTTGTTACCTTTCTTTCTTTCTTTCTTTCTTTCTTTCTTTCTTTCGTTTCAATCTTTGTGTCCTCTGGAGCACATTTCAGACTCGTTCCTTGTCTCTGTCTCTGGCTGTAAACACACTAGCAACATTTTGTCTCCTCCATTTTGAAACATCTCATTCTGTCTTCCTCCTCTCCGTCTTGCTGTATGTTGTACCATCCAGGGTCACCCTTCATGCCATCCCATAATGCTACTCTGTACGGTCCACATGCCATCCCATAATGCCCCTGTGTACGGTGAGTCCATACTCTCTCAGGTTAGTCCTCCGTTCGCACTATTAGTAGTTTCTCATTAACACGAATCAGCAGTTATCTGTGTTTATAACGAACCATCTCGCTGTTTAAAATCAAAAACAAACAGAAGCTAAGAAATGATCCAGTAAGTTCATGCCTCTGTGTGTTATCTCTTAACGTCCATACTGCTTTCAGCCGAACACAGAACACGCTAAACTTTCAATTATTGATTTGTTTAAGATTATTTTTGACATATTGTATTGAAGTGAAGTTTTTATATTAAATTTATGGTTCTATACACTAGTGCTGAAACTTTATGGGTTTTGGGGATTCATTCTCTCTGATAAAACACCAATATCTATCTATCTATCTATCTATCTATCTATCTCTCTCTCTCTCTCTCTCTCTCTCTCTCTCTCTCTCTCTCTCTTTCTTTCTTTCTTTCTTTCCTGTTCTTGCCAGCTCCATTTATTATGAAAGAGTAACTGACTTCTGCCCAGCCAGGGACTCCACGTTGTTGCTCTGCTGCTGATTGATCAGTAGTTGGTGCTGTAAAGTAGTGCTTGGACCCCGTAGATCGCTGCTTGGGTGGTTTGTGGTGTCGTGACCTCTCAACCCCGTGTAGATCTCTGACCCCGGCTGACCTCTCGACCCCATGTAGATCTCTGACCCCGGCTGACCTCTCGACCCCTTTAAGATCTCTGACCTCTCGACCCCGTGTTCCCTCTGTAGGGATCCTGTCGGTTCTCTCGCTGTCGTCAGAGTGCACCTCTCTGGCCTCAGAGCTGCCCAAGGTGTCGTACGTGAAGGCCATCGATATCTGGCTGATCGCGTGTCTGCTGTTCGGCTTCGCGTCGCTGGTGGAGTACGCCGTGGTGCAGGTGATGCTCAACAGCCCCAAACTGCTCGAGGCTGAGAAGGCCAAGATCGCGAGCCGAGAGAAAGCGGAGAGCCGAGTGACCACTAAACTGAACAGTCTGAACGGAGCCGGAGGAACGCCACTACACATCAGCACTCTACAGGTCAGCACACACACACACACACACGCGCGCGCACACACACACACACACACACACACACACACACACGCGCACACACACACACGCACACACACGCGCACACACACACGCACACACACACACTCTCTTTTGCTTTTTATTTAGTTTCTTTCTGTCTTTATGCTTTTTATTATTTATTCCCTTGTTATTTTATGCATACATAATCACAGCTCTCTCTCTCTCTCTCTCTGTCTCTCTGTCTCTCTCTCTCTCTCAGGTGACAGAGACGCGCTGTAAGAAGGTTTGCACGTCGAAGTCAGATCTGCGCTCGAGTGACTTCAGCATCGTCGGTTCTCTGCCGCGGGACTTTGAGCTCTCGAACTTTGACTGCTACGGGAAGCCGATCGACGTCGGAAACACGGCGGGAAAAACACAGGCTAAAAATAACAAGAAACCTCCTCCGGCCAAACCCGTCATCCCTTCAGCCGCCAAACGCATCGACCTTTACTCACGCGCCATCTTCCCCTTCTCCTTCCTCTTCTTCAACATCATCTACTGGTCTGTGTACCTGTAACCCTCCTCCTAACCTCCATCCCTCCATCCCTCCATCCCTCCATCCGCCACTCGTCTCCATCTGTCTGTCTCGAACCTCAGGCATCAAATAGAACAGTTCAACACACACACACACACACACACACACACACACACTCGTGTACAGAGACGATGGGAATAGAGCGCTTAGGGAATATTAAACTAATATTATAATCACAACGTTAGAGTTATTTTAATGTAAATACGCAAAGACATTTTTATTTCTCATAAATTATAGCATTTATTTATTTAATTTATTAATTATTATTAATTTATGCTAATCTATTTAATGTCTGCACAGTTATTATGGAAAAGCAATTAATATCCCGCATGTGCTAAATGTATGATCTAAAAATTAATATAATGATATATTTATGCTTCTGATGTTTATTTTTGGATCTCCAGTTGATGATGATGATGATGATGATGAGGATGATGATGATGATGATGAGCTTGTTGGTCTTGTACAGAAGAACACTGCCATACTGAACTGTATCGTTTGATGATCTTTCAGCATTCATGTGTGTAAAAGCTCCAGCGCCTGCCGTGATTGTGAAAATTTATCCAACAATAAAATGAACAGGACCAACGGCTTTGACGGCCGCACCACCGCTTCGTCTCGTTTATTATTTTATTATCTGTAACCAGGGTAGAAAATACCTGAATAACTGAACTTCATTACTAAGTATACCAAATATTATTTTGGCCTATTTACACTTTAATTGAGTGTTATTGAAATATATTGAATAAGTTTCACTCAAAATATTCCTTACAAATCATGAAGTGTATTTCTCATCCAGCTAATGACTGTACGCCATACAGCAATAGAACCTGCATATTTTATTTATATTTCAGATAAAGGCATCCAACAAAAGGTTTATCAGTTCTGACCTTCTCGTGCTACACAGTGTAGTTAGTGCTGTAGTTATCCGTGTGTGTGTGTGTGTGTGTGTGTGCGAAGATAATCCATTGAACAGTAGTGTTGAACTTGAGGATGAGGATGAACGGCCTTGACTGTACCTCGGAAACAGTACGCTGGAGTTAGCAAAGTCTCGTATAAAATGATGTGTCCACTTTTACCTCCCCAGAAGGCATTTCCTCACAAGGCATGAATATTTAATGAAGTTAGCCTGTTTTCTTTGCTAATGCTAGGTTAGACTAGCATCCATTACAGTCTTCTTCTTCTTCTTCTTCTTCTTCTTTTGGCTTTTCCCTTCAGGGGTCGCCACAGCGAATCATCACTCTCCACCTATCCCTTTCTTCTGCATCCTCAACACTTGCACCCACTAGCTTCATATCCTCATTTATTACCTCCATATACCTCCTCTTTGGCTTCCTCTTCGCCTCCTGCCTGGCAGCTCCATGTCCAACATTCTCCTACCAACATACTCACTCTCCCTCCTCTGAACATGTCCAAACCATCTTAATCTGGCCTCCCTAACTTTGTCCCCCAAACGTCCAACATGAGC
>CM040981.1:1092968-1109513 GCA_022985145.1 Pangasius djambal | reverse complement strand
ATAGATAGATAGATAGATAGATAGATAGATAGATAGATAGATAGATAGATAGATAGATCATTGTTGTTGTTTAGTAGTTCAGGATATCTATCTCCTCTTTGTTTTCTTTCACTCTGTCACTTGTCTACTTCCTTGATTATTAATTAATTATTTATTGATTAATATTGGCCTTGATGATGATGATGATGATGATGATGGTGATGATGATGATGGTGATGTAATGACGATGATGATGGAAAAGGAAAAATGAAGTTTTGCTGATTGAGCTCGTGCTTTTTGTGGATTCGGCGCTCCGGGGAGAGAGAGAGAGAGAGGGAGAGAGAGAGAGAGAGAGAGAGAGAGAGAGAAGGGGAGTGGTGGATGTGCTCCACTCTTCCTCCGGAGCAGAAGGAAGACCCACCTGCAGCGCGGACGCTGCTCGCGCTCGCGCTCTCTCTGTCTCTCCACCTCTCTTTCTCCCTCCATCTCTCCATCATGGTGCGGATTTAACACGGAGCTTTTTTTTTTTTCTCCCGCTCTTCTTCTCTTTCACCCGGGAGGATTTATTAATCCCTCTCTCCCTCTCTCTCCGTGTCTGTTCTTCATGGTGGATGCGGAGCCGCTTCTCACACCGAGATGCAACAGATAACGAGCTGCTCGCTTCTCCTCCACCTTCACGCGCTCTTCTGGGGATGTGCGCTCGCGGGAGCTCCCAGTGTGCAGATAGGTGTGTGTGTGTGTGTGTGTGTGTGTGTGTGTGTGTGGTTTTGGTTCGGTGAAAGGAGAAATCGGAGCTCGCGCTCGTGTGTGCGTGTGTGTGCGTGTGTGTGTGTTCATCAAGTGCGAATGCTGATCTATATCTATGTATATAATCTTAGATGGTTCCATTTGGAGGAACCCTTAAAGGTTCTATGTAGAACCCTACATGTGGGCAAGCAGAAAGGCTCAATCATGAATAAACCCTTAAAGAACCTGTGAAGAGCGCATATATGTTCTCATGGGTTCCTTAATGCAGTAGAAACACTCTGTTGTAGGGTTCTAGATAGACAAAGGTTCTAGATTTTACCTGTGTATGTGTTAAGGAATGTGTGTGTGTGTGTGTGTGTGTGTGTGTGTGACTGAGGTTTAAAAATGTGTGCGTGTATGAGTGATAGCATGTGTGTGTTTGTGTTCTTCTCTAGAATAACGCTCAAAGGTTCTAACTAGAACCCTTCCAGTGTTTCCTTATCAAAAAAGGTTTCCAAGTAGAACCCCCTTTTTTAAAAATCTTTGAACCATTAACTGTAAACAGGGTTTCTTCACAGAGGAACGCTTAAAGGTTCTAGATTTCTAGATTTAACCTGTTTATTCAAGTGTGTGTGTGTGTGTGTGAGAGAGAGAGAGAGAGAGAGAGAGAGAGAGAATGAGTCTATTAGTGCATCATTGTTGTCTAAAAAAAAGGTTCTTAATTTTGTCGTTCTAGAAAAAAACAGTAATGTTCTATCTAGAACCGTACAGTAGATGGTTCCTTTTTCTGAAGAAGTAGAACTGTTTTCTGAGAAACTAGAACCCTTAACCTTCCAGAGAACCCTTCAGGAACCCTGACTTCTAAGCGCAAATGCGAATGTAGATATATATGTTAAGAACCTTTAAGCATTCTTCAGTTGTTTGCTTGATGGAACCCTTTAAGGTTCTATGTAGAACACTACAATATTTCTCCTTTTTGGAAGTGAAGAACCCTTACTTATCCAGTTAACCCTTATAGAACCCTTATATGTGCTTCATTTAGTCTCTCTAGGATAACTCTTAAGGTTCTCTCAAGAACTGTACAGCAGAGGGTTTCTTTCCTATAATCTTTAGAAACGCTTTAGAAACCCTGTATGTGCGTGTGTGTGTGTGTGTGTGTGTGTGTGTGTGTGTGTGTGTGTGTGCAGACTGTTTCCCTATTAGAACTGTATACTCTAAGAAAACAGGGTTCCTTATGGGTCTAAGTAATGGAGACATTTCCCTATAGGATTCCAGATAGGAGAACCCTTAAAGGTTCTAGATTTACCCTGTCTGTACATTAACAAGAATAACCCCTAATGTTCTATGTGGAACTGTACTGCAGAGGGTTTCTTTTTCAGAATAAATAAAACCTTTTTCCCAGAAGCTAGAACCCTTAAACATCCAAAATCCCTCAGGGTTCTAATAAGAGTGTGTGAGTGAGTAGTGAAAATGTGTGTGTGTGTGTGTGTGTGTGTGTGTGTGTGTGTGTGTGGAATGATTAAATGCTCTTTTTTAAAGTACTACACTCTAAAATTAAAAATAAAAAAAACGGTTCTTTAGAGCAGGACCTTAAGGAACCTTTGGTTTTTTAAAGAACATTTTAATGGATGATTCTTAAAGCATTTTTGGTTGTTTTTCAGTGAACAGAAACATCTTGTGATTAATTAAAAGTTCAACAAAAAAATGCCTGAAGACCCACACGGTGGAAGGTTCTTCTGAGAACCTAAAATGCATTTACTCCGATAAACATGTAATACATAATAATGTATAAAAATATTATAATCATAAAAATGAGCTATATTTTCACTCCATACGGTTCTTCTGTGGCATTCTTTCCCTCAGACCCTCAGAGAGAACCCTTAATGGTTCTATATAGAACCTTAGAATAGAGTTCCCCTTTCAGAGATGGTTCCTCTATAGGATGTTAGGAACCTTTAACTATAAAAGAATCCTTTTTTCTGAGAGTGCTTATATGCTGAGTGTGTGTGGACCTTCACATGTGAAACGTGTGTGTGTGCGTGTGTGTGTGTGTGTGTGTGCGTGTGTGTGTGTGTGTGTGCGCACGCATGTAGGCGGCCTGTTCCCCAGAGGAGCGGATCAGGAGTACAGTGCGTTCCGGGTCGGGATGGTTCAGTTCTCCACGCCCGAGTTCCGTCTCACTCCTCACATCGACAATCTGGAGGTGACCAACAGCTTCGCCGTCACCAACTGCTGTGAGTCTCACACACACACACACACACACACGCACACACGCACACACACACACACACACACCTTCTGTCATCAGCTTAAACTCATCATTTATTCATCTCTTGGATCTCAAACAGATCAAACTAAAGTTAAAAAAAATACAAATACTAAAATATTTTTTTAATGGGTGCAAAATGAATATAAAATTAACTAAAATTAATAATTAAAAGAAAAATTCAAATAAGAAGACAAACTGTACTTAAATTTTCCAATATTATTTATTTATTTATTTATTTATTTATTTATTTTTCATATAGTACAATAAAATCTATTCTGTTGATCTAGTATTGCGTCATTAGTTTGACATTTAACTCATTGCTAATTTCAGTTGATTTTGCTTTGATGGGAATGAAACACTCCATGTTGTGCAGCTGTAGAAAATTAATCAACTGCAGGGTGGTGTGATGATTCGGAGTTGCTATTACCTCACCGGAGATGATTACTCTTCTATAGCAGCACATCCCCAAGTGTTTTATTCCTCTTGGACCTCAGCAATTTACCAACGATTGCAATTCTTCGTTAATTAAAGGTCAACACGTCATACTTTTTATCTGATTATAGCTACATGCAATGTTCATGAAACAAGTTAGTTCCTGTTCTCACTTATGTTATAGCAGCTATACACAGTCGTTCCCTCTGTTTTTTCTCTAAAAAAAATCGCAGCCTGTTACGTTACGTTACTGAGAAACCGCAAAAGAAGTGTAAACTCCTCCGTCCTGACACTGGAGACTCCTTCCACAAATGATAAATAAACATCTCCTTACAGCAAACATCACCATACCAACAATTCTTTTTAACCCATTTATTACCTGTGAATGAGCCGTTGCTATAGAAACGGTAACGTATTAGAACGAGCGCATTAATATAAACCTGCGCCGCTAGCAGAGCTGCTGGTATAGAATATTAATCAACACCTTCTGACCAATCAGAATCCAGAATTCAACGCATCATCAGTGAACTCTTGTTCTCAGATCTCACATTTTAAATCCGACTCGATCCCCGAACCTCTAATGAGCCGTGAACACACACCAATTTCCCGTTCGTTGCTCTCCATCTGTCTGTCCACAGCTGATAACAGACCAACCGACGGCATGTAAAGCTTTCTTTATCGCATTTAGCTGATCAGATCATGTTTTCTTAAAATGGCTATCATTTAAAAAAATGTTTTTATTATCGATCATGATACATATATATTGATAATTAATAGACATGATAATATCATTGATAGTAATAAATTAGCAGCCGTTGGAATGGATTAGCATTGAGCTATCATCACAGAATGGTGGTTTATGATCTCTGTAGCGTTCCACGTTCCTTACGAACGGTGCTTGGACCCTGCAGCTTGCAGCTATTATTATTATTATTATTATTATTATTATTATTATTAAGCAATCATTTGACTGTCCCCCTGATGTGACACGTCTTAGATTTGCATTCCTTTCATCATTCTACACTGTGTATAATTAAATTGCACTGAAGCCCACAGGTGTGTTAGAAATGAAGCAGCGGGTTTAGGACAGGTGAGTGGGTGATCTGTCTCTTTTTTCCCTCTCTGTTCTGGTGTTAACTCCATCTTTACCCTCCAGCACTCGTTCCTCCTACATCACCTCCCAGAGCTGGAGTTTCATTTCTCTTGTATTTGTCTTTTATTTCATTTTCAGCCTGCAATCACGCAGCTGAATCCCACACAGCTGATAATAAACACCGGTCACAGAGCTGGATTAACTCTGACGCCTGACTGCACACCTGCAGTGCTGAATTAACATTATAGAGTGTTTAAATGTGACTCAAATGAAAATTCACATAAACACTCAACAGCAATTAAAAAAAAAAAAAAAAAGATTTAAGACTAAATCCATCCAGTTTAATCACATGACTCATGTACAAGAGCAAATGTTCTCGATGTTAATTATGTTGGTTTAACATGAATACCGCAGCAGTGTGGAATACTGGACTCTGATTGGTCAATGGCTGTTGATTAATTTCCCCTGACAGTGGTGCAGCTTTACATTAACACATTGTCGTTTCTATAGTAACAGCTCATTCATGGGGACACATATGGCAGACGCTCCACACAAACGGATAAAAAAAAACATGTGTATTTATTGATAACATGTATGGAAGGAGTCTCCAGTGTCAGCGCTTTGTAACAGTCAGAGGTAAAGCTGTAAAGCTGGAGTTTACGCTTCTTTGCGGTTTCTCTGTAACGTAACGCGACAAGCTGCGTTTTTTTTTTTTTTTGTCTTATTAACTACAAGAGAGAGAGAATAAAGAGCGGCTGGTGAGGGAACGACTGTTTATAGCTGCTATAACGTAAGTGACAACAGGAACTAAGTCATCTCACAAACATTAAATGTGACTATAAATGGATAAAAAGCATGACGTGATGCAATTTAGTACATAAACTTGTAACCACTGGCAAGTTGCTGTGGTGTGAGAGGAATAAAAGCCCCAGGGAAGCGTCGTTAATGGATAATAATCTGCCGCAGGGTGATATCACTAGCCTTCATATCTTTACGTCATGTTTATTAGTAAATGCTGTAAATCTAGCGACATGAAATCAGAGATATTTCTAAGCTGATAAATGCTTTCGAGGTTCATTATGTTCATTACTTTCCTAAATGAGAGACAGAGCTGATTATTATGATTTTTTTTTCAGTATTTTAAAGCCCCTAGGTGGCACTACATTTTTGCACCCATGGCTCCGAGCTCATTTCCTGTCTGACGAGTGATTTTGTATAACAGAGTCGACGCAACGTGTGTAATAATACCCTTTATTATGTATGATATGATTTACCCATAAAGCCAAATTTTTATCCTCTTATTCGTATGCATGCATAAAGTGGGATGAAATAACGTTAACGCTAACGCTAACGACACGGAACAGCCGGAACATCGTAATTACGTAAAAGAATAAAGAAATAAACACTGTCTTAGATGTACTCTCTTTCTCGTGTTCCTGTGTGCTGTAATCTGCTGCTGTTTTAATAAAAGTACAAAAGAAAAGAGGAACCTATTTTTCACTGAATGCTCAATTTATTACAAAAAGGAGATAAAAAAAAAGAGCTACAAAGTGCCTTATTATACAGAGCAAAGGAATTAGACCCGAAACCTAACATTGTGTTGCAAATATCTTTAAATAAATACGTAAAGAACTAACTAAATAAATGAGACCCATATGATAATCAGCGTTAACTAAATTTGTAGGTTTGAGTTAAATTTCGTTTTAGTATTTAATCATGCTAATCACGCTTAAAGCTTCTAAAACTCGGAATAACATTTTCCAGAATGACGTTAACTTTAAAACTCTTTCCACTTAAAACCTCACTGATGCAGCAAAGGTTCTACGAGGAATTTTAGTTAAAGGTCACTGGACAAGAAATAGACACCAATACCATTAAGCAGACTTTAGTTTAGAGTTTTTCTGTGTTTATATACAATACCGGGGGAGCCATTAAAGGTGTAGGAGGGTTCTAGAAAGAACCTTTTTCCGAATAGGGTCCTTCTTCAAAAATCATTACACTTAGACCCAAAGGTTCTGCTAGGAATTTTAAATCAACAAGGTTACTGGAGAGCAACATTTGATGTTAGAAAAAAGGGTTCTTTAAATAATTAAGATTTTAACCGTCCTTATGCAGGGCCCCACTTGGATTCTCTGATAAGAAACCCTCTTTTCATAGAACCTTTGAAGGTTCCTCCAAAAGGGGCAATGGTGTGCTAGATGGGACCTTTCTGTCTAAGAGCATTAGCTAAAGAAAGATGCCCCGATTTGAGTTAAATTATAAAATAGAGACTTTTCCAAAATGGAGCTGAAAGAATAACATCTTTAAAATCTTTTGGGTTCTACTTGGAACCTTAGTTGAATGTCACTGGGCAGCTATATACTATACACTCTTAGAAAAATAAGGGTTCTTTAAGAGTTCATTGAATAATGAAGAGTTCTAAGCTTCCTAAAGAGGCTCTATTTGGAACGTCCTCTGTTGTAGGGTTCTTTATAGAACCTTTAAGGGTTCCCCCAGAGGGATAAACTGAGAAACACTTAAGAGTGCTAGTACTTCATCTCCTACGTGGTATATTTTATAGGAATACAGGAGTTTTCAGAGCAAACAACTACCATGAGCTAGATTTCAGCTTTTTTCCCCCTCTGTGCATTAAACAGAGCCACGAGGCTCCAGTGCATACAGACGATATTTTATTAAGCTGCCATTTTCTCGGAGTTATTTTGTCTCTCTCATGGTAACATTGTGACTCAGAAATGTCTCATTGCTGAACTATAACAAGGTCCGTGTGTGCGCGTGGGTACTGATGTAACGAACAGCAGGCAGACACAGTAATATCTTACAGAACAGCACCTCGTTATTAGAACGTGTCCAGGAATCACGCCCAAATCCACGTCTAGAGTCCAACACAGCCAGACAGAACCGACGGTGTTGTTTATTAAAGCAGACAGACAGAGGGCAGAACCAAAGACAGCTTTGACAGGATGATGCGTGAGAATTATTGAGGACTAAAGACAAGCGAAAGGCCAAAACAGACATCAGATGATGTGATGAAAATCAGGACGCTTACAGAAAGTAAATAAAGGTAGTTGTAGAGTTGTAGGGTTACTGAGCGTAGAAAACTGAACAATGTAGAACATCGCAAAGGGTGTAGAGGGGTAGAATGAGGTTGGATAAGGTGGGTGTGGTGAGGCAAGACAGGGCAGAGTTAGGCAAGATCAGGTGAGGTAGGGCAGGTGAGGCAAGGTGGGGTGAGGTAGGACATTGCGGGGCAAAGTAGAGCAAGATGGGGCAGTGTGAGGTAAGGAGCAGCGAGGCGAGAAAAGGCTGGGTGAGGTAGGGTAAGACAGGACAAAGTAGGGCAAATGGGGCAGGTCAGGGGGAGGTAGGGAAATGTGGGGCAGGGTGGAGAGAGATAGGGCAAGAGGGGGAAGGGCAGGGCAAGGTAGGCAAAGGTGGGGTAAGATAGGGCAAGATGGGGCAGGGTGGAGTGAGGTAGGGAAAGGCGGGGTGAGATATGGCGAGATGGGGCTGGGTGGAGTGAGGTAGGGAAAGGCGGGGTGAGATATGGCGAGATGGGGCTGGGTGGAGTGAGGTAGGGAAAGGCGGGGTGAGATATGGCGAGATGGGGCAGGGTGGAGTGAGGTAGGGAAAGGCGGGGTGAGATATGGCGAGATGGGGCTGGGTAAGGCGGTATGAGGTGGGGCAAGCTGGGGTGAGGGAAGGCAGGGTGGGGTGAGGCAGGTGGAGTTTATATTAATGTATGAAAATATAAACTAGCTCTAAATTGTCTAAATAACGTTGTATATATTATGTTATATTTATTCTGGTTTATTGCCCCTGGTTTCAGGCGTGTTTTTATCCAAATGTTCTGTTCCTAGTCATCACCTTCATCAGGAAGGACTTCTGTGGCACTTTTTATTTCGAGGTTGCTTTTTCCTGACATGGTGTGAACAGATATTTTATGTAGGACTTTGCTCTCTCTGTTGTCCTGCTCGCTTTGTCTCTGAGGATCCTCGGCCTGGTTTCTTATATGAAAGTGTTATATTAAGCCCTGTGGCATGATAAAGATAATGTTAGTCCGCTCTTCATGTAGCATATGCATGAATAATTAAAATCGAACCTAGAGGCTGAGTGAGGAAATGATCTGAATGTCAGATCTGTCATTTAGACATGACATTCTCTCAGTTTTCTTACTGCTTACAACATGTACAAAGAAGACAACGTTAAATGCAGAATAACACCACAATGCACTAATTACTGTAATTACCGTAAATTATACAGTAACTACAGTGAAACCAATCCTACGTTCCCCCTAGCAAGTAAAGAGTCTCTTGTGTCGGTTGTAGTTTGTCTCTTGTGGGCCTGTCCAGTGTTTTTTTTTTGTTCCAAATAGAAATGGTAATAGCTAGGTACATCTTATAAAATGAACTAGTTAAAGACATACACTACGGAAGCAGCGATCTTTGTACTTCCTTTCAAGCTTTAATTTTCTTCATAATGTCTCTATACACATTTAATGAGAGGCTGTGTATGACAGGAAAACATGAAACCAAGCTTTTTTTCTGAAGAAACATCAGACCACACGTGCCATTAGATTAATCCGAGGCATCATTAGAGACAAAGTTTGAATTCGTTGCTTTACAGTGTCATAACTAATTTACACAGAAGTTAAAAAATCTCAAAATCTCATCCGGGAAGGGACCACGCCCGTCAGGATAGAAAGACTTCGTCACGAGATAAGGATGATAAGTTAGAAGAACTGTAGAAGAACCATGCAAGCAAAAATAAATGCCCCACTACAGCCTAACAGAGTGAGTGTGTGTGTGTGTGTGTGTGTGTGTGTGTGTTATCTGTGTAAAGTGAATGTTCTTTAATGTTCAGATCGGATCGCGCCGGCTCGCTCCCTGATGGGCGATCATTCTCTCTCTCGCTCGTCGTGACATATGTATCAGCCGCGTATCTCCTGCTGACCGGCTGAATCGATGCAGTTTCAATTAAAGAGACCTGCTGTTTTTCCACCGCATGAACCTGCAGGACTCACACAGAGAGCAGCGCTGATCCGACTGAACCCGGCCACCTGGGAGAGAGCGAGGGAAACGGAGGATAAAGAAAGACAGAGTGAAGCAGAATGAACGGCTTATTACTCTGTTGTAGTGGGCTGAAAGAGGCTGAACCGGTGGCAGGGTCTCTGCTGGGTGTCAGTGGAACCAAACCTCGCACGAAAATCCATATAACAGCAGCTCTGACAGTAGTGCAGCTGCAAGTCGCAGGTTTCTATTAAAGCGCTTGCTCTAATGCCTTATCGTTTCTATAGTAACAGCTCGTTCACTGGGACGTGTACAGAGGACGTGTACAGAGGACGTGTACAGAGGACGCGCCACCGTACAATAAACGGATTAACAACTGAGCCTAATCATTGATGAGGTTGAAGTTTGCTGTAAGGAGAATTGTGTTTATGTAACATTCATGGAAGGAGTCTCCAGTGTCAGCGCTTTGTAACAGTCAGAGGTGAAGCCGTAACGTTAAGTTTTCCGAAAGCTTGAGGAAGGAGGAGTTTACGCTTTTTTTTTTCAGTTTCTCAGTGATATGACAAGTGTTTTATTCCTTACATGCTGGATGTAGTTTTTTAGACCATGTGACATTCGTTAGCTTGTGGACGTGGAGGAGGTTCACTGATATCCGCTGGTACAAAAAAAAAAGAAGAAAAAAACAAACAGCTGCATATGTTATGTGACAGTTGGATTTCTCTCAGCTTCCTCAGAGGTGGAGAGAGATTGAGAGATGGAGAGAAATGGAAAGATGAAGAGATTAAGAGATTGAGAGATGGAGAGATGGAGAGAGATGCAGAGGGATGGAGAGAGATTGAGAAATGGAGAGATGGAGCAATGAAGAGATGGAGAGATGGAGAAAAATGGAGAGAATGACATATTGAGAGATGGAGAGATGGACATATTGAGAGATGGAGAGATTGAAAGATGGAGATATGGAGAGATTGAAAGAAGGAGAGAAATAGAGATATGGAAAGATTGAAAGAAGGAGAGAAATGAAGAGATGGAGAAAAATGGAGAGAAAGAGAGATGGAGAGATGGATATATTGAGAGATGGAGAGATTGAAAGATGAAGAGAAATGGAGAGATGGAGCAATGTAGAGATGGAGAAGAATTGAGAGAAATGGAGAGATTGAGAGATGGAGATATGGAGAGATGGAGAGTGATGGAGAGATGGAGGGATTTAGAGATGGAGGGATTGAGATATGTAGAGATGGAGAGTGATGGAGAGATGGAGGGATTTAGAGATGGAGAGATGGGGAGATGGAGAGTGATGGAGAGTGATGGAGAGATGGAGGGATTGAGAGATGGAGATATGGAGAGATGGAGAGTGATGGAGAGATGGAGGGATTGAGAGATGGAGATGTGGAGAGATGGAGCGTGATGGAGAGTGATGGAGAGATGGAGGGATTGAGAGATGGAGATATGGGGAGATGGAGAGTGATGGAGAGATGGAGGGATTGAGAGATGGAGATATGGGGAGATGGAGAGTGATGGAGAGATGGAGGGATTGAGAGATGGAGAGATGGACGAAGGCAGTGATTGTGTTTCTCTCTGTACAGTTTTTAAGGCTGACCTTTTCTCCAGCAGCTTCTGTCACTTCCTGCAGCGTTCACCAGCGTTCTGTCCCACTGCCTCCAGACGTCTCTGTAGATTTGATCACAAACCTAATTTACTCTGGAGACGTTTCCTCACTGCTTTCTTCAACATCTAGTCCACTGGGAACCTTCTGGATACGGCACAAAAGTTTACACACCCTTACACTGTTGAAACCAGCAAGACATGTAATGTGAGTTTCACATGTGAGCTGTTGCTTCGTTATCAGTGGATTTACATTCCACTCCTCTGAGACTCTAACCTCATCCTTAATGTAACTATAAACGGAAAAAAATACGAGTTGTTCCTTAACAAAATATCGTAATATTACAGTAACTTCACTTCATCACACCACCACATTGTTGATTATTTTCCTATTACAGCACGACACGGCATGTTTATTTATTTACCATGATATTATTATTATTATTATTAATTATTATCGTTGTTATTGTAAACTCACGATAAGGAAATAATTAAACACAGCACATCATATACACATCATATTTCCTCATCTCGGTATATCGTCATGGCGATATATCGTCGCAGCCGTACGTGGGGGTGAATGAAACACACGATTCTGCTTCTCGAGACAGGAAGTCGTCTGCGCTTTGGGCTTTGTAAGCTCGTGAAACTGTGAGACATCCAGCATGACATGCAACAAATGCACACGCTCCAGACATTTCTGCCGTTTCCATAGCGATGAGGTCGTCTCTAAACCCGCTTTGTGCGTTGTGAAGCTGATACACACTTCGCCGTTGCCTAGCGCGGAGGTCTTAAAACGGTCTGAATCATGTCTCTGTGTGTGTGTGTGTGTGTGTGTGTGTGTGTGTGTGTCTGCACGCGTGGGTGGAATGTGATTTGTCCTGCCCGGGTGTGAAATCTGTAACACACACTCAGCTGAGGAAGGATACACACTCCTCTTTTCATGATCACCATGGTGATGGCTCTCCTGTTCGAAAGTGCATTTACATAACGCAGATGTTTTTCGTTTTTTTATTCCAGCTGAACGGTGGAGGCTTTTTGTTCCGCCTCATCCTAAATATGCGATTCTTTAGCTTTGCACTGGAACTATGATGCTAATTTAGCTAACAAGTCATAGCCTTCAGTTTAGCATTGTGCAAAATGCATGTCTAAATCATTGTCCACCTAAAAACAAATGAAATATGAACTGTTTTTTTTTTTAAATTTCATTCACCTCCAACATATAATCCACCTTTAAATGTGCTAAACTGGTGGGGATAAGCTTCCTTTTCTTGTTAGCTACATTAGCATCCTAGCCACTGTAGCAAATTTCAGACAGTAGATGAGTGCGGAGAAATGTAGATTTCAACCAAACTACCACTTTAGGTGTGTCAGAAAATCTCATTAACCAATCAGCAACCAACTGCTGCTAGTTCCTCTCCCAAGTACCGATAGTTCCTGTTGTTGAGCAGGAACCAATATATATACCACTTATCAGATTTTAGTGGAAATCTAACATGTTTACTTCTGTGGTTTCAAAGCAATTCACACCTCTAGACCTCGGTAGAACTCACAAAGCTCCCCAGATGAATTTACACACTTACAGCCTCGAGAAAACAGCGTGAAGTTTCGGACTTCTTTTAATATATTTCCAAAATACCGCGTCAGAGAGAGGACATGGCCAGGGTCTTGACTTTTCCCCACAACAGCGTTCTCCAGACGTCTAATTTTTCCAACAAAGGTGCAACAAAGGTGAGCAGGATGAAGAACAAACACGTCTGCAGCTACTGCAGGTCAAACAGGCAGGGGTTTTTATTTTGTTCATGGATTGTGATAGAAACATTCTCGAGAGTATTTAATCAGAGACAAAAAAAAAAATCACATTTTTCACTCTCTAAAACTGAGAGAAATAAAAAGCTGTAGAAAAAGTTTGGATGCAGTTATAGAGGTAAATGTAAAGCGAGGTCTAATGAGAGAATATACACAGTAAAGCACACAAACATGACAAAAATGGGGGTGCAAACTTTTGAACAGACAGCATTTAGTTTATTTTCACTCTCAATATTTTAAAAGTCTGTTTCACTGCTTTTGCGATAATGAAGGAAACTAATGGATATCTTACTGCAAAAAATGACATCTTTTTTTACAATTACAAATTTTCTTTTCGTCTTTGTTATTATATCCCAAGGGTGTACAAACTTTTGCACTCTACATTATACAGGGTTGTAGATGGCTATAACACTAAGAGACATGTACGAAACTTTTTTTGAAACATAAACATCGTTTTGAAACCTGATTCTGAGCCTGAATTCATCTTAAGAAGTTGATGATGTCACTGGGCGTGTCATTCAATTCAATGAGCGAGTCAGAGGTGATGGTGGCGACGGTGGTGAGGAAAAACTCCCTGAGATGATATGAGGAAGAAACCTTGAGAGGAACCAGACTCAAAAGGGAACCCATCCTCATCTGGGTGACACCAGACAGTGCGATTATAAATAAATCCCTTCTATTATTGTGTACTATAAGGACAAATAGTGCAAATGTGTAACCAGTAAATTCATCACAGTTTCCGCAAGAAGTCCGGTTGGTTAAAATCTATCCACCGTCCACTGATGGAGTCCTGAGTACGAAGCTGCTCGTGGCAACCGCAGCCCCAAAGCCACTACAGCAACCGCAGTCCCAAGCCATTACAGTACAGCTCCCCATATGTGATCCCCAAACCATCTCCACAGCCCCCAGGTGGCACCATCCCCAGCAAACCACACGGTTCTTCAGGCCGTCCATATGGGGCCCCAGCAGCAGCGAGCGAACTCAACCGATGAGAACTCCAACCAGAAGTAGGGCATCAGGATGGGTCAAGCAGCAAGGAGGAGCAGAAGGGATCACTGGCATCTCAGAAGTAGCATGTGTAGCTCGACAGAGAGATGGAGAGTGAGGGAGAGAGAGGGAGAGATTGTTAGGTAAGCTTTTGTCCTCTAATGGTTAAGGACAATGAACTTTGCGTGCAGAGTCATGACGCTTGATTGAGGGCGTGGCTCGGCTCGGCTCGGCTCGGCTCGGCTCGGCGTAGAATTTATACACATTACTGTGTTACTTTAATTTAACTTGTATTGCAGAATCAGTTGTGTTTGTCGCTTTAATGAATCATGACTCTTTTACATTCAGAACAATTCTGAAAAAAGTCACTTGTTGCTTTCGCTAAATTCATGGCTCTGTGACAGAAACCGGTCCACACATACACGGGTATTGCTGAAAACGTATAAGGATATTTATTAAAGGCGAATAGGGATAATTTTTAGAAATGGATATGGATATTTTTAAAAAACTTATAGGGCTATATTTATTTTTTAAAAAACATACAGATGCAGATATTTTTTTCTTAAAGAAAACCTTTAAGTTTTTGAAAATGTATATGGATGTGTTATTTTCTGTTATTTTCTCTGAGTTTTGGCCTCCACACCAAAAAAACAGTGTTTTCGATCTCAGAACACAAAGTTCACAAGTGGAGAAATTTTAAATCTCACGTTTCACTGAACGCTTTTTTCTGTAGACGGGATTTTTTTTAAACAAAGCGTACTTTCAGAAATCTCGGTGTACGTGTGAGGCTTTAGACGGGAGTTATCGTCGTTTCGTTAATTGCTAGTGTGAAGTCAGAATGACGCATGTCGATGGTGAAACATAATTAAAATGTCATTACACACAGTCAGGACGGATTTAGATAGCACCACCGAGAGGAAGCTGATTGCAAAATTATTGGCGCCCTTCACCGTATGAGCGAAAATGATTGTATAAACTAATTATCATCACACACTGACACATTGAGATTTTCCCTCAGACAGTTGGAGAGACAAAAACTTTCCTCTAACTGAAATCATTCTCATAAAAACATCATCTCATGACAAAAGTGCACAAACAAAAAACCAAACAAACCCTCCAGTGACTTTCCGTCTCACAGTCAAACGCAATTTAAACTGATAATTGTTTTAATTGTGACTTCATTCATATGAGATAAAAAACCACGAGCATATGAATTTTTCCTGATTTTATGCATTGTGTCTCGTTATTCATACGTCGTTGATGTTGGCTAAATTTCACCACACACACACACACACACACACACACACACACATCCTCCGAGTCTCGCAGGGTGAGATGTTGTTGCCATGGCAGCCGTGCTCCGTGATGATAAATGGAAGGTTTAGTTATGTTTAACATCCTAAACCGTGACCTTTGACGGTTTATTAAGACACTTTATTAAGATGATTTATTAAGACGCTACTCCTGTTCAACATTTTCTCACTTCTGAGTGTCCTAATCACCAGACAGCTCAGGGATGAAAGAAAACTCGACCGGAGTCAGTGTTCATTTTATTCAAATAAGGAATAAAACACTGTGTGTGTGGTGTTGTTTCAGGAAAATAATCAACGGAGGGATGGTGTGATGAAGCCGAGTTACTGCTACGGATTATTATATATTAACAATTACAACTTTTTATTTATTAAAAAACAATGTCATACCTGTTTTCCATTTAGAGTTACATTTAATGTTCATGAAACAAGTTAGTTCCTGTTGTCACTTACGTTATAGCAGCTATAAACTCACCGTTTAGCAGCTATAAACTCACTCGTTCCCTCACCGTCCGCTCTTGTTTATCTCTTAATTAGTTAATAAGTCAAAATAAAACGCCGCTTGTCACGTTACTGAGAAACCGCAAGGAAGCGTAAACTCCTCTGTCCCGAAGATGTTGGAAAACTTAAAGTTACAGCTTTACAGGAAACTCAGCGCTCATGATGCTAATGATTAGCCGCTAAACTTAATGTTAGCTTCATATCACTTTGTGTCCTAGTACTTCAAATAATTCTTTCTTCCTCTTCCTTCACGATTCCTTCCTCACTTTTTTATTCTTCCATCTTCAGTCAGAAACACTGA
The DNA here is from genome assembly GCA_022985145.1 of Pangasius djambal. Taxonomy (NCBI): domain Eukaryota; kingdom Metazoa; phylum Chordata; class Actinopteri; order Siluriformes; family Pangasiidae; genus Pangasius; species Pangasius djambal. The sequence goes on along the minus strand of CM040981.1, from coordinate 1,093,498 downwards.
CCTTTAAATTCCCAAACATACGAGAGATTTTGAAAATATTTTTATATATGTCTTATTTACATCTCTTAACAGTTCTTCCATCCATCCATCCTTCTATATATCCATCCATCCCTCCATCAGTCTGTCTATATATATATCTATCCATCCATCCATCCATCCATCCATCCATCTATCCATCCATCCAATCACATGTCCATCCATCCTCCTACACACAGAACGTCCTTCTGATTGGAACACAGCGTTAATTATTTCTCTGTTTTTACGTAATAATGAGCCCTCATTGTGCGTGTGTGTGTGTGTGTGTGTGTGTGTGTGTGTGTGTGTGTGTGTGAGTGAGTGTGTGTGTGTGTGTGTGTGTGTATGATCATTCACTTCACTTACTTTGATAATGACCTTTATGACCGTTTTTTTTTTGGTGAATGACATATTTGTTAAGCAAATATTAACAACATACACACACACACTCTCACACACACACACACACACACACACACACACACACACACACACACACACACACACACACACAC
>CM040981.1:1076593-1083234 GCA_022985145.1 Pangasius djambal | reverse complement strand
TATAACTAGAGGAGAGTGGATATTTTCAGGTTTGCTGATGTACAGTTTTAAACCTGGTGGGATGGAAACGAGACTCGAGGTTTCAGGTAAAATCAGGTTTTTTTCTCCGTGTTGTTCATCACATGCTCGTGTTCTCAGGTGCGCGTCGAAGGTCTAACCGGAAACATCCAGTTCGATCAGTACGGCAGGAGAGTGAATTACACCGTCCACGTCATGGAGCTGAAGAACAACGGTCCTGTTAAGGTACGAGTCCATTCCAAAACTATTCCTTTTTTCAGTAGAAAGACTCGGACGAAAACAAGTTTTTTTTTTTTTCTTTTTCTCACTATCAGTGTGTAGTTTCCACCCTCCTTTTAGGCTTCTTTAAGGGTTCTTATCTTCTAAAGGTTCCACTTGAAACCTTCTCTTCTTTCTCAACTTTCTGTTGTCTGGGTTCTGCATAGGACTTTTTAATAGTTCCCCTTTAGAAGGTCAAACCAAAAGAAATAACACGGTCTGTTGTCTCTGAAAAGGTTTCTCTAGCATTCTTTGGATGGTTAACTGTTCTAGACCCTCAAGGGTTCTTTCGATTAGTTAACGGTTCTTGATTCAATTTTTATCCAAAGACTGTAGGGAATATAGACGACTACTTTTTGCCGTGTTAGAAAAACAGGCTCGTCAACAATACCTTGGATGATCAACAGTTCGGTTTTAAGGTTCTACATAGAACCTTTAAAGGTTCCCCAACATCAATAAACCAAAGAACCCTTTGAGATTTGGTTCTAGATTTTTGTTTTTATAGACAAGAGCCTACTCCTGTATAGTAAAGGGGTTCTCTAGTAGTTATTTGAATGGTTAGGAGCACTAGATTATGAAAAAAATGGTTCTTCGGTAGTTCTTTGGATTGTTAAGGGGGTTCTATTTGGAACCCTCTCTAATAGGGAAACACTATTGTAGAGTCCTTAAGGGTTCCCACAGAGCGACAAAGGGTTGTAGACTACATCAGCAGCACTCATAGAACAAAAGGGTTCATCAAGGGCTCGTTGATTCTACAGCGGTACCACTTGGAAACCTTTCTCTAAAGCGAGGTTTGTTCTGCTTAGAACCTTAAAGGGAGTTCTCTTCTACTACTTACGCCAGAACCCTCTAGGTTTAATTATTTAAATCTTTTAAAGGTGTAAGCAACATACACACCTACCTAACTAGCTACACTCTTGGACAAAAGGGTCCATCATAGGTTCTACTGAGAGTTAAGGATCATTAGCATCCTAAAGGGGTTCTAGATGAAACCATCTGTTCTAAGGTCCTAGATAGCTCGAACAAAAAAGGTTTTATCAAGGTGACCAATTAAATATCTGCTTAGGGTTCTGCAAAGGAATGTTTCCTTTTCTTAAAATGTTCTTGTGAGAGCTAGAACCGTTAACGATCTGAAGAAGAACCTTTTTTTCTAGAGCTTGAGTGTTAATGGGTCAATATGAATAATGTCAGAGAATAAGTTCTCATTATTCGCTCGTCTGTTTTTCAGATTGGTTACTGGAATGAAATGGACAAGATGGCGGTCACAAAATCGGACCTTTTCCCCAATGATACGATGGGTCTGGAGAACAAGACGGTGATAGTCACCACCATTCTGGTGAGAACTTTGAGCACTTTAATTAACAGAGCTTCAGGTACGGTTTCCTCCGCAAGTGATGAGAAACTATTACAAAGAGAAACGTTCCTTATTTTTCAAGCATCAATTATAAAAAAAAACGGAGACAAATGCATCTTGTAGCCTCCGTTCACATCGTAGTTGTGATGTCATAATTTATGCAGATTGCATTGCATGTACACGAAGTCCACTGTAGGAATCACATATGATAAGAATGTTTATCATTAACCCCTAAAAAAAAAAAAACAGCTCTCAGAGTTATAGAGCTCACTGTACAGTTTACAGTCAAGTGCAAAAGTTTGTGCACCCTGAGGATGAAATACAGAAGGCTGAAAATGTAATATATTTGATTGGTTTCATTAAAAAATGGTAAAATGGTGCATACTAGATATGAACAATGCAAAAATCAAAATGACTGAAGATGATGGAAATATTTTCTAATAATTTATATAACTGACTTCAGATGGTTTGAACTACGGATACTGTTTTTTTGGTGCATAAACAGTAAAATAGCAGTAAATCTTTTTTTTTTCAAACCTTTGCACTTGTCAGTACAAAAGAGTCGTCATCGTAGTGAATTGTGCAGTGAACCGTGTGACGAAGTGCGCGCTCCGTTTCAGGAAGCACCGTACGTGATGCTGAAGAAGAACGCAGACCTGTTTGTGGATAACGAGAGGTACGAGGGTTACTGTGTCGACCTGGCAGCTGAAATCGCCAAACACTGCGGCTTTAAATATCGCCTGAAAATAGTGGGGGATGGAAAATACGGAGCCCGAGACGCAGAGACGAAGATCTGGAACGGGATGGTCGGAGAGTTGGTTTATGGGGTGAGTGGGAAAAAAATGATGAAGTGAACTAGATCGTAATCTCATAACCTGGCAGCTCAGGGTCTAAAAACTGAGAGCTTGGAGTAATTCTAAAATAATGTAATTATGTACGCTTGTTTTCTATCTATTCATTAAAATCAGATTTCCATCTTGTTTTTATGTTCAAAAACCTGACCACAGCAGCTGACCACATGGAAACATTAAGTGAAATCTCATTCTGTGCATTTTAGCTTTTGAATTTTTTTGAATTGGTGATGATGATTAACATGAGTTTTAACATTAGGTCAAAATTAATTTAATAATTTCTCCTGAATAAATCTGAAATAGCCCTTTTTTTTTGGTCATATTAGCAACTAAAGCCTGGTAAAGGTATATCATTCATAAATACAGCACAACTATACAGCAAGTGTTGCATGTGTTTCCATAGAAACAACAAATTTCCCAATTACGACTTTTAAGCTGCCATCTTGTAATTACCATAAGAAACATTTTGCGTTAGTAACAAATGTTGTGAAATAGTAATAAAAGTTTTTTCAGCAGTAATGAACATTTTGTTAGCGTAATAAATAGTTTCTTAGCAAATCTAAGAAAGGTTTTGCAGAATTAAAGAACACCGTCATAAACGTTTTTTAATAGTAACAAACATTGTGTAATAGTGATAAACAGTGATAACTGATTTGGAAAAGTAACAAACGTTTTGTAATAATAATCAATGTTTTGTAACAGTAATAAACATTGTGTAATAGTAATTTGTAACTAAAAGGAACAAAAACAGACAGTAATGCGGTAAATAATAAATTTGCTCGTATTAGTTCCATGTTTTTAATCCTTTCCTCAGGTATCAGTCCATAGTTTTGCTAACTGTACAAAATCAGACTAAGTGAAGTGCAACATGGCAGCATGGAGAAGTTTCACTGACAATAATTTCAGTAATAATTGGAGAATCTTGTCAGAGTCTCAGTTACAGTGAGACTATAACACACTGGCTATGGTTTTAAAAAAAAAAAAATTACTTCAAAGTGCACTCCAAACACAAAACACTTCTACTTCCACTCTTCCTCTACAGAAAGCTGACATCGCCGTGGCTCCATTGACCATCACGCTGGTCAGAGAGGAAGTGATCGACTTCTCGAAGCCCTTCATGAGCCTGGGCATCTCCATCATGATCAAAAAGCCGCAGAAGTCCAAGCCGGGCGTGTTTTCGTTCCTGGACCCTCTGGCGTACGAGATCTGGATGTGTATCGTGTTCGCCTACATCGGCGTGAGCGTCGTGCTCTTCCTGGTCAGCCGTTTCAGCCCGTACGAGTGGCACACGGAGGAATACGAGGATGGACAGATCCAGACCAGCGAGTCTACGAATGAATTTGGGATATTTAACAGCCTCTGGTTCTCGCTCGGAGCCTTTATGAGACAAGGATGTGATATTTCGCCAAGGTTCGTCTCTGATTTGTTACGTTCCATTACGGCTCAGACGGATATGATGTAAGTCTGCAGTCTCTTTACTGCGGCCGTGTCACAAATCACAGTGTCCTTAGTGAGAGGGTGACCTCGGGCAGTCACGAGGTAAATTCGTATCCTGTAAATGAAAAAAATGCAGGCAGAGGAAAAAGCGAGACGAAAGCAGAACATGAATTGAGCTAGAATAAGTAGGAAATTATGGAAAGTAGAAGAATATAAACTAGAAATAATTGGACCAGGGAACCACGGGAGCACAAAACTGAAGGAAATCCTGTAGTGTAACATACGCTGGACAAAGAGCACGCGATAAAACTTACCTAATAAGGAAGCAGTGACTGGGGAAGTGCAAGAAATTATACAGCAAATGCAATTAATCGTAAAATAATCACTAGTGAGATGGTGTGATGAAGCAAACAACTCCCCAAGTGTTTTATTCCTCTTATACCAGAGTAATGTAGAAGTTAGTTCCTGTTCTCACTTACGTTATAGCAGCTATAAACAGTCGTTCCCTCACCAGCTTCTCTTTCTCCTCTCTCTGGAAGATGACGTTAACATGACAAAAAAAAAAAAAAAATGCAGCTTGTCAAAGAAGCGTAAACTCGTCTGTCCTGAAGATTTACGAAAACTTAAATTTACAGCTTCACCTCTGACTGTTACAAAGCGCTGACACTGGAGACTCCTTCCATAAAATGTTACAGAAACACATTTCTCCTTACAGAAAACTCGACTGCACACGCTTTTAAATTTAAGTTTATGTGGCGCGTCGGCTGCACAAGTCCCTGTGAATGAGCTGTTACTATAGAAACGGAGTGCATTAACATAAACCTGCGCTACTTTCAGAACTGCTGTTATAGAAAATGAATCAAAATCAAAAAGTTAACCATTTAATTTCACGTGTGTGTGCATGGCATCAGCTTGGATCACACCAGCAAAGCTTTTCAATGCCACAAAGCCACTCATTAGTCATCCAGCATTTATAAAATGATCCAAAGTAGCTATTAAAAGTTATATAATTTATTCTTTTGTAATGGAAAGGTTATACAAGAGTATTATACATTCCTAAGCCTCATACTTATTAATATTAGCATCTTTTTAAATCAGGTTTAAAGCCTGATCGTACATTCAAAGTCACATTCTAACCCACGTTTACAACATTTCGTTTTGTGCTGAATTCATTTGAATAAATTAAATTAGCATTTGTTATGAAAGAGCAAAGATGAGAAATCAAGATGACATCACTGGAGACTTCAGGAGCAGATTACCCAGAAGGCATTGCTCTGAACTGATCCTAATCAGAACCTTTAAAGAACAGAAGGGTTGAGGATGTAGGTGTGTAGATAAACAGAACACTATCAATCAATCAATCAATCAATCAATCAATCAATCAACCAACTTTGATATTTTCTCTGTGGAGCTCATTGGAGTGTCAAGAGAATGCATGTATGTAAATAATAAACAATGTGCATCGTGCTGTTGTAGAAAAATAATCAACGATGAGATGAAGTGAAGTTACTGTTACCATACAAAGTTGATTATTTTCCTATAACAGCATGTCCCCAAGTTGGTTATTCCTCTGATACCCCAGCAATTTGCCAAAAATTACAAGTTGTATTTTTTTAAGGAATGAAAGAGTGTACTTTTTATCTGTTTATAGTTACATTTAATGTTGTGGAACATCTGCAGAACAAGTTAGTTCCTGTTGTCACTTACGTTATAGCAGCTATAAACGGCCGTTCCCTCGGCAGCCGCTCTTTATTCTCGCTCTTGAAGTTAATAAGACAAAAAAAAATCACGGCTTGTTACGTGTGTTACTGAGAAACCGCAAAGAAGCGCAAACTCCTCTGTCCTGAAGATGTCGGAAAACTTAAAGTGACAGCTTCACCTCTGACTGTTACAAAGCGCTGACACTGGAGACTCCTTCCATCACTGTTAAATAAACATGTTAAATGGATTTATTTACTTCCATTTTTACAATTGACTTCATGTTTCTCAAATTACAGTGAAGCCACAGAGTTTATTTAAGGCGCAAAAGCGCATGTTCTGACAGTGTTGAAGTCACCAGGTAGTGACTCGGTATTAAACAGAAAGAAGAGCACGCTGTTGTGGATGTTGTGTATTCGTGAAAACTGCAGTTCTTGCTGGTAAATTGAGTGTCGTTGCTGTTAGAGGCTCATAGCAGTAAAACGAGGACTGGATGAATTTCTAACAGGATGTGAAACGTCTCTCAGGTCTCTCTCGGGCCGTATCGTGGGCGGCGTGTGGTGGTTCTTCACTTTGATCATCATCTCCTCGTACACGGCCAACCTGGCTGCGTTTCTCACCGTGGAGAGGATGGTGTCGCCCATCGAGAGCGCCGAGGACCTGGCCAAACAGACCGAGATCGCTTACGGGACGCTCGACTCCGGATCAACCAAAGAGTTTTTCATGGTAGGAGCTTCGAAGATCGATTAGAAAAGTCTCATAGTGGAACTGAAGATCATTTTATTTCAGTATATATTAATAAACATCCTGATTTCTACTCAGCTTCAGACTTTTGTTATCACTTTTGTTACTGAGACGTCCATTTTAGCGATGATTAGAGAAATGCTTGAATTAAATTGTGATTAATTTTGACATAAGTTTCCATATACATTATTCTGGAGCTTTGGAACAGAACAAAAAAAGAGAAAATAAACCCTGGATGTCATAAACAAATATGATTCCTACTAGCGTGAAAAACAGAGCGT
>CM040981.1:1043883-1068231 GCA_022985145.1 Pangasius djambal | reverse complement strand
GAAGCACACAGTTGTACAGAACGTCTCTGTGTGCTGTAGCGTTACAGTTTCCCTTCACTGGAACTAAGAGGCCCAAACCTGCTCCAGCATGACGATGCCCCTGTGCACAAAGCGAGCTCCATGAAGACATGGTGTGTGAAGGTTGGAGTGGAAGAACTCGAGTGTCCTGCACAGAGCCCTGACCTCAACCCCACTGAACACCTTTGGGATGAACTGGAACTGGAACTTTAGTTCCTGCCTGTGATTAGTTCCTGCAAAAATGTTAGAAAATGTATAAGCATGGTTTCATCTTCTCCTGTCATATACGACCTCTCATTATATGTATATGAAGACGTTATGAAAAAAATAAAGCTTGGACGGAAGTAGCAGAGATCGCTGCTGTCTCTGGTGAGTGTACGTAGCTAGTACACTTAGCCCGCTTTGCTAATCTAATGGAACGAATACAACATCGTAACATGTAAATCAAGCCATCGATTTTCACACTGATTAGTGCGTTATTTAATTTGTGTTTAACTAGTTAGCTTTAGAAGCGATGCATCGCTACTACCGTTTAGCACTAGAACTAAAAAATGGTGAACAGGCCACGCCCACAAGAGACAAACTACAAGCGACACATGGGACTAGCTAGTGTGACACAGGGTTATCATAATGCCTGTGAGTGTGATTAATGTGATTAACTGTTTGGTGTGTATTTACAGTAATGTCAGTGATGATGTTTTATTTGTTTTGTGTCTCCATTTTGAATGTTCTTCTACTTCATATTGTATCTGGTTTACATCAACATCTCCACTAGGGGTGTAACGATTTATCTGTATGACAGTATACCATGACAATGTAGTCTTAAATAGCTACGAATATCGGTTACATCAGTTACGTACGTACGTCCCCCAAAACCTAAACGTAGCCAGTCACCCAGTGTGTGCATAGCTAAGTCACATAATCTTATATTTAAAGTGTAAAATGTACAATAGTACGTTAATTAAGTAAGGAATAAACACAGACATAGTGACGTAGAGCATGTCTAGAAAACAGACATAAAAAATGTCTTTTAGGCCTTGAAAATGACTAAAAATCATTTAATCATTTAATCAGACCAAGGACTGATTAAAAATGCCAAGATCTGTGAATATACATAAATACGCAAATTTGAAACATGTCCACTAGCTAGTAAACTAGCGCACGTCTCTCTCACGAGTGGAACTTCAGTACCGTAGTCTTGATTTACATGCTCAACTTCTCACTAGCGCATAGGTTAAGTGGGTGAAGTAGTTTTCCTGTGGAATAAATTCAACGTTGAGTGAGATCAAACTGCTCAAGAAAAAAAAAAAAGTGATTGCAAGTGATTTTCCAAGATGGCGGCACCCACAAAAACCTTACAGCGCTCAGCTATACGGTAAAGTTCTGCTAGTATTTAGAGAAGACAGGAAGTCTCACTGTGTCCTACACAAGATCAGGAAGTCCGAAGGTGAGACAGAAGTTTATTACTAAACAAAAATTAAAGATGTAAACATCTAAAGATTTTGGCTGATCAACTATATTTAGGCGAAAGGAGGGAATTTCTTGAATAAATTATATTTTTTAGCAAAATAGACATATTCCATAATACACAAAAATGACAGTATTATCCAAAATTCATGATAGTTTGATGGACAGTTATGTACGTGCCATATCGTTCCACCCCTAGTCTCCATGATAAGGTACAAACAGTCTATGTATAGATTTTCCTAAACCTCACCACTATATATGTGTGTGTGTGTGTGTGTTTTCCAGGTGACCTTTTCGGATGCGATGAGGAACAAGGCGAGGTTGTCTGTCACTGGGAGCACAGGGGAGAACGGCCGTGTCATGAGTCCCGAGTTCCCTAAAGGCGTCCACCCTGTGCCCTACGTAGGGCCCGACGTTGGCATGAACGTCAGCTTAACCGACCTTTCGTGAGGGAAATCCCCCCCGCTGAGTGCCTTAAAATGGTTTATCCCTTCCTCTTTCTCTCTCCTTCGGTCTATTTCTCTCTCTCTCTCTCTCTCTCCATCTCTCTCTCTCTCTCTCTCTTTATATCCTGGATGAGAGACAGAGGCCATGTTTTAATAGCGAAAAGACATTTGTGCCACACACATACACATACACCTATCACAGTGACATCTTTGCCCCTAAAAACACACCTAAAGAGGTGATGAGGTCACTTCCCCTGGTCACGGATGGGTTTTCCGACGAGCGTGAAATTAGCGTCTTAGGAGCATCAGTGCGTTTCATCTAGGCACGTGCCGATAATCATGTGTACGATGCGTAATATCATTGTGTTATTTACAATTCTGTCGCATTCCCTAGACAGGCAGCCTTTCTAGGCAGTACTTGAGTTTGAACACGATATAATTCTTTAGTAATCATTTTTATAAATTTTAAACTTGCGATATTATTATAACCCATGATAAAGTGTTAGACAAATGTTGCGATATGAATTTAAAAACTTGAACATCGGCACATGCCTAGTTTGTCGTCCATGTTGGCTCAAGCACACTACGTTCTTTTATTAATAAAATAACAAAAAAAAAAATACAATAAAAACATTTTCTATGTATTTTCACATAAAAATGCTTTTAAATAAATCTGCTTACATACCGGTTGCGTGTATAACAACTTGTACATCTTAATCTCCGTGTACTTTTCGAGCTCAGCTCTTAGTTTCATACTTTTTAAAAAAAAAAAAGCCAAATCTATTGCTTACGTAATTTATTAGTCGTATAATATTAACATTTCGGTGTTTATATGGAGATATCTAGCAATGTTTGACTTTTTGCAATCGGTTTTGATAGTGGTGCCGCAGATATGTTTATGTTAATCTGAATCTTACTCTTAATTTCATGTTTTTTCGTATTTTCATCAATAATCAGGGTAGCAGTTATGTTATCTTACGTTATGTTATATTGTTATATGTTTAAAAAAAAATTAAGAAAAAATGATGTTTACAATATGAATGCAAGAAAAAGGAAAAAATTAGTACCTTAATGTATTATTGCCTAATGTTTTGCTGTGAGTTCAGTAGACGTATTACACATCGACACGCTCGTCTGTTTCAAATGCCAAATAAGTGAGTGTGCCAAAATTTATTCCTGAATATAGTCGGAATATAATCTGTCCTCGCTGTGAATGTAGTCAATACATTCTCTACGTTTCTGTAACTCTGTACTGTTCGATGGCCTACACAGTGATTCAATTATTACAATGACTTATTTCTTTTTAAATAATTTAGTTTCCTTTGTTTTGTTCTTGATTGATTTGCACCAATTGAACAATGCTAAGCCCCGCCCACACTTGGGTCCAATCAGGAAAGGAAGAAACCGAGAGCAGGGCCTTCGTTAGGCATAAAACTGAAACATAAACAACAATAAATTACTTTAACAAACAGATAAAAGCAAAACGAGAAAGAAGATTAAGGCAAATTACACTGTTACATTATCTGGTAACTGCATTCTTATTGGTTACAGTGACATTAGGGGCGGGAACTGTGTTCTGATTGGTTGCAGTGGTATTAGGGGCAGGAACTGTGTTCTGATTGGTTGCAGTGGTATTAGGGGCAGGAACTGTGTTCTGATTGGTTACAGTGACATTAGGGGCGGGAACTGTGTTCTGATTGGTTGCAGTGGTATTAGGGGCGGGAACTGTGTTCTGATTGGTTGCAGTGGTATTAGGGGCAGGAACTGTGTTCTGATTGGTTGCAGTGGTATTAGGGGCAGGAACTGTGTTCTGATTGGTTGCAGTGGTATTGGGGCAGGAACTGTGTTCTGATTGGTTGCAGTGGTATTGGGGCAGGAACTGTGTTCTGATTGGTTGCAGTGGTATTAGGGGCAGGAACTGGGTTCTGATTGGTTACAGTGACATTAGGGGCAGGAACTGTGTTCTGATTGGTTACAGTGGTATTGTGAACGAGAACTGCAGTCTGATTGGTTATTGATTATAGTGATATTAAGGGGCAAGAACTGCAGTCTCACTGGTTGCAGTGGCATTATGGGTGGGAACTGTGATCTGATTGGCTGCAGTGGCATTTTGAGCAGGAACTGTGATCTGATTGGCTACAGAGACATTATGGGTGGGAACTGTGATCTGATTGGCTACAGAGATATTATGGGTGGGAACTGTGATCTGATTGGCTACAGAGATATTTTGAGCAGGAACTGTGGCCATGGTGACTAGCAACAATTGGAGGGCAAAGAAACAAGGCGGGGCTTGGGATTGGTCAGTTTCGTGTTATAACATCACATAAAATTAGATTCCTTTACTTTTTTTAACCCTATACTTTTATTTTTGCAACATATACATGCTTATGTTAAAGAGTAGAAGTATTTACATTTACAGTAGGCCTGTTTTGATCTTCGATTTGACCTAATAATAATAATAATGATAATAATAATAATGATAATAATAATAATAATCTGTAGCACTCTAGTTTATATATCTTATGCTAAATAATAATATATTAATATAAGTCCGTAATAAGAACACAATCTGTAGGAATGTGACAAACATTTGCACAATAAATGGTTAATGTTTTTTTTTTTCCCTTATAAACCCTTGAATTATGAATATTCAATATTATAACTCTTCCTTTTCAATCATTTTTACTTTTCTCATTATAAAAATAATGCTTTACATTTTTTCAGGCAGTTTCTTTACTTTGTAACTGAATGTGTGCCGACTTGTTTATTTTTTGGAACTCTTTCTGAATAAAAACGTGACTAATATTGCTGAGTGATTTGTATCTCTTCAGTGTTAATAAATGATAATGAACATTATACGTCACTGAAAAAAGACAAGCACACTGGACAAAAATTAAATAGAAACAAATTCATTTAAAAACTTTAAACACAAGTTTGCTAGGTGTGTAATATGTTATAAATGAGGCTTTGTGTGTAAGCAGCAGGCCAGTCGAGAACTTCACAGCCTCTGTGGCCAGTTTTTTGTTTTTTTTTGATAAATAGGTTCTTTTGCTTTTTTGCCTTCTAATCTCCATCTTATGAGGATGAAGCGAGGTTACTCTGATGTTAGCTGCAATGTGCTTTGGCATATTCAGGTCAGTCCCGCTGTTCTCTCACTCAGCTCAGCTCTCGCTTTAATCACTGCACCGGTTTACTCGCTGTCCTGGGACTTCACAGCACGGCAGCCATGTTGTTCACACACCGCACTTGGCAGGGATTCGCTCGACCACCCGCCTGCCTTCTGACACCTTGGCGCCTTCGTTTCATCTCTCATTCTGCTGGCGCTGAATGTAGATGTTAATAAAATGCGGCATGTAGAAATAAAAGTAAAAGCTAGCAAGAAAGACTGTGTAATTTAGTCAGACCTTAGCGCTAGTCATGCAACAAACTTTAAAACGAGTAAATGAAAGCTAGCATGGCGTTAATTCAGCCAAGTTTTGGAGGATTTAGAGTTTAAGGACGGAAGAGTTTATTTACACAGGGCAGAAAAAAAATCATGAAAAAAAAAGAATATGAAAAGAACTGAAATACTCCTACTCTTCTGATCCTCATAAGCTATAAATTAATTCTAGTTAGGTTTCGTATTTCATATTGGGTTTTTAAGCTTCTGCCTTCTAGAAAAATACACATCATTTTGACGCATAAATACATCACAGTACATAATTTCATCTCTAATGTCAGCGTGTTTAATGTCTTTCTTCTCTGCTAGCTACAAATCCTATTTACACAATAACAGTAGTCGTGTGTTTCGACCATCAGGGTGCCATTAGTATTGCACTGATGTTATCTGTGGTTAGCTAGCTAGCTCATGTTAATTCATGCATGTTGCTAGTTACATAGTTAGCTATCTAGCAAAGACACCTTTTTACAGATTATCCTGAGTGTTAGCTACACGCTATAGCAGCACTTAAACATACTTAAAAGTACTATAATTTAATTATACACTAAAAAAATCACAGTGCGCTTTATATTCAAGAGCTGTAATGGGAATATATATACAGTAATTCGTTACTTTCCATCTCTGGATATTATATTTAAGGTAAAATAAGCTAAAATGAAATATTTTAAACACAGGTGAACATTCTCTGTGCTTGTTTCAGATAACTCACTTAATGTCTTAATAAACGTCTACACGATCTACAGCACAGAAGCAACAGAAACCCTGATTACGAACCACAAGATAATGTCGCTAAAGATAAAGATAAAGATAATATAGCAATAAAATGCTACAGATGAATAAGCACCAGAATAGCGTTAACTAGCATCACCTGTATTAGCATATGCACAGTATTAGCTGGTGTCTGTGGTGTGAGCTGTTTATCTCTCTTCAGCACTGATATTCCATTTTTTTTCCTTTTCTAATTTGTTTTCTTTCCACACAGAGTGTTTATTTAGCCGTAATTATCTCCAGTTCAGGTGGGAGAGGAGCGACATGACATCAATATCCTGTAATTAACAGAAAACAGGAAGTGAGGATAATCTTACAGGAGCACAGGGAGGAGCGCAAGTGTGACATTCATTAACACTACGGAGGAGACGTCACCGAGCGCCTCGCTTCATCTCACACACACACACTCTCACACACACACACACACACACCCTCACACACACACACACATTCACACACACACACACACACATTCACACACACATTCACACACACAGACACACACACATTCACACACACATTCACACACACAGACACACACTCACACACACACACACACACACACACAGACACACACTCACACGCACACACACACGCACACACACACTCACACACAAACACACAATCCATACGGTCTTCCTGACCTCATTTATACTCCTAAGAGTTTTGTGTGTGTGTGTGTGTGTGTGTGTGTGTGTGTGTGTGTGTGAGATGATTATGATGCTTACAGGTGTAATCTACAAGTTTAGAATGATGACACAAAATGGCTTGTTTCTAGGAAAAACTCAGACCTTTATTTATTTATTTATTTATTTATGTATGTATGTATGTATTGATGTGTTAAATTTAGATCCGTATCACACTTGTGTTTTGTTTGGGCTTCGCTGGAGGACATTTAATATCACAGAGCTCCGGTCAGAGAGGACGCTTTTGCTGTGTCTGCTATTTAATTTGGATTTGCCTTCACAGTGCACATAATTACAGCAAATTAACCACAAAGCATCCAGAAACAGATAAATAATAAATATAAAACCTTAAAATGTAAACACACACACACACACACACACACACACATATATATATATATATATATATATATATATATATATATATATATATATATATATATATATATATATATATATATATATAAAAAGGTATACACTGTATATATACTGTATATAAAGGTATGTAAATGTATGTATTGTAAATACAATGTACATAAAGGTATGCACTGTGTACATGGTATATAACGGTATATAAATATATATTTATATGTATATACATTTATATACGTGTACATATGTAGGTATATAAAGGTACACACTGTATATATAAAGGTATATAAAGGTACACACTGTATATATAAAGGTATATAAAGGTACACACTGTATATAGCCTCGGGTGTTGTCTTTGGCATATTGTAGCTGCTGTGAATTTTAATATTAATGATTGAAAGATTAGGCATCAGGAGCTTACACACACACACACACACACACACACACACACATGCACACACGCACACACGCACACACACACACACACACACACAATAAACACATCAGACCTGAGGTGCAGGCTGTTGTTGTAGAGGACGTAAATAAATCTGTAGAAACTGACTTTACATTTGAGTTGTATGATGTTTACATTAATGTTTAATTCTAAACATCTTTAACTAACTCAGCCCTCGGTCCTGTTTCAGGAGTCTGTGAGAAAGACAGAAAGAGACGCTACTGTGAACAGAGGCGATGGGGGATAAAATAGCACCCGGGATGTGTTGTCATGGAAACAGCATCGGCGATGTGCGGGGGAACAGCACGGCGCTCGGGAAAGTGCGACTTGGCAAAGATGTTCTGTGTCATTTTGTCATTCACGCGCAGCGTTCACAGACCATCAGCACATTTTCAGCACAGTTGCGTAATAAACCTGTTTGGTGGAAAAAAAAAAAAAAAAAAAGTGAGGAAGTGATCATTAAAGGACAAGTTCAACTCAGCAGCGCAGCATCACAGAGCGTTGCCATAGCAACCACTTCTGCCGTCAGTCAGCGCGTGCATAAGAGATTTCACAACCACGTGACCATGTGTGTGCGTGTCTGTGTGTAATAATAATAATAATAATAATAATAATAATAATAATGATAATAAATATTGAAGCATCAATGCACCACTTTTTAGTCCATACATTATGCCTTATTTATTTATTGCAATATTATTATCTTCCAATTTTACTATTTATTTTTGACTTTATTAAGCATAATAATTAAAACAATTTTTTTAAAAAGTGCCTGAAAAATCACAGGTTCTGTGCAGAACTACTTTGTTTATTCCTAGAAAGAAGCAACATTTCTGCTGATAGAATAATAAATTTAAACTTTATATTTTCATGGGAAAAAAAATCTAGTCATAAGTTTAATAGTCAGGTAACTTTTCTGTGACTCATAATGAGAAATATTGTACACATCTGATCAATCAGCCAATACTTTGGCATCATTATGATTTGTTTTTCTAGCAGCATATTGTTTTTTCCCCCACTGGGTTTAACCATGTTTGCTTTTCTCAGCAGTAAACATGGGGGTGGAGTCTATACCATGATTGACAGGAGGAATGTAAACACAACCACACCTTTAAAAAACTGACTGGATTAAGCAATTTAACGAATGGGAATGCTAAATCGGAATTTTGGGAGATTTCAGACAGCCCTAATTATACTTGAAGTGAGGAAACTGACTACATGAACATCTTCAAATTAATAATTTAGTTTATATTTTAGTTATAGCCATAAATCCATGAATTGCACCTGCTTATGTTCTATTAAAGCTTATACAGAGATGTGCTAATGTTTAAGATAAACGCAGGTATATGCTTATGCTAGCTGACAGCCATCTTTGGGAATGTGAGCTCCTGATTGGTCCATTAGAAACAGACGGAAGTTAATCGACTCAGTGGAGAAAACACAGCTTTTAAATAAAAACATTTGTCTTTAGAAACGTTTGGTCAAGCAATGAAACAATAAGAAGTAAAAGAATTCCCTTTAGGTCTGAAAATCACTTTCACATCTGCTGCGAGTTTATTTTCCAGCAGAAACCGTGGAGAACCGTCAGTTGTTCCTACACTCACACCTCCAGAGAACATACAGCACATTAATGATCAGAGTGTGGAAGTACGCGGAGTGCAGTGCAGCAGTATTCATGCTTTCTTGTCTCTCTCTCTCACACACACACACACACACACACACACACACACACACACACACACACACACAGCGTTAAGTGGCAGGTCTCAGAGAAGCAGTGACGTGTGATTCTTGTCTGTCTTAAACTTTAAGTGCATCATTTTCTTCTCTTCAGAAGAAACGAAAAGACAAAGGCTGTGTGAAAGCCTCGAGTAGAGAAATGACATGACTCCATTCTCTTAGTTCCTCCTGCGCAGCATTAAAAGATCCATTACTGACTCTGTGTGTGTGTGTGTGTGTGTGTGTGTGAGAGAGAGATAATGAAGGAATTTGGAATGAACATCTTCCAAATAAATATGTATGGACGAGGATCATCTCTACACCTTCCCTCTGATTAAATATACCAGGATGTATGAATATGCATGAATATGCAAATCAGAAACGCCCCCAATGTCCTCCATCCTGCCATCAGTAACAGACTAGTATCACTAACGTGTGTTTAGCCTGTAGCTAACCGCAGGAGAATTTAGCATATTCATCATATTCACAGTCACAGAAGCCATGCCTCCTTCATTTTCACTGATGGATACAAAGACCACGCCTCCTTCACTGTGATTGGCGATACAAAGACCACGCCTCCTTCACTGTGATTGGCGATACAAAGACCACGCTTCCTTCATTTTCACTGATGGATACAAAGGCCACACCTCCTTCACTGTGATTGGCAATACAAAGACCACACCTCCTTCACTGTGATTGGCAATACAAAGACCACACCTCCTTCACTGTGATTGGCAATACAAAGACCACACCTCCTTCACTGTGATTGGCAATACAAAGACCACACCTCATTTGTTGTGATTGAAAGGCCACACCTCCACTGATGGATACAGAAGCCACGCCTCCTTCACTGGAACTAACAAGAAAAGAAGCCCTGCCTACTTCCTTGGATGTCATGGATACAAAGACCACGCCTCCTTCACTGTGATTGGCAATACAAAGACCACACCTCCTTCACTGTGATTGGCAATACAAAGACCACGCCTCCTTCACTGTGATTGGCAATACAAAGACCACGCCTCCTTCACTGTGATTGGCAATACAAAGACCACGCCTCCTTCACTGTGATTGGCGATACAAAGACCACACCTTCTTCACTGTGATTGGCGATACAAAGGCCACACCTCCTTCACTGTGATTGGCAATACAAAGACCACGCCTCATTTGTTGTGATTGAAAGGCCACGCCTCCTTCACTGAAACTAACAAGAAAAGAAGCCCTGCCTACTTCCTTGGATGTCATGGATACAAAGACCTCACCTCCTTCATTGTACCTGACAGATACTGAGGCCACGCCTTCTTCACTGTGATTGACGGATGCCAATTTATTTTGATTTTGCATGCTAGTAAATGGTACTGGCTAAGCTAAGCTAGCACAATTTATTCAAACAGGCTAATCATTGAACACTCATCAAATCCATGGGAATGGTTAATAAATCTGTAACGATTAAGCCGTCGATTGTTTTCCCAATCACAGTGTTTCTCTTGTGTTGTAGCTGAACTACCAGTGGAATAAAAAGCTAAATTAATCTCCGCTAACAAGACGTCCCTGCTAGCGACTGACATTTTTCATGAGAATGCGATGAAAGCTCTCAAACCACCACATGGCCTCTTAACACACACGCAGATGTGCAACATGTCTGTGAAATGAGCTCCAGGATGAAAGTGTGTGTGTGTGTGTGTGTGTGTGTGTGAAAGAACCTGTGTTCTCCTCAGGCTGAGAGAATAATGGAACAGGTGTTCCACACTGGGTCGCCCGGGCGCCGTAGCAGCCGGCTGCCAAACAACACGTTACACACACCGCATTACACAAACGGCTAAAAACGCACAACGAGAGCCAGAGGATCTGCATAAATGAACCAGTTTATTTCACACAACGCCTACGCGCTTATTCTTCACTCTCAGTGTGAATCCAGGAGATCTCCCGCAGCTCAGCGCTAATGACTCTTACCAGTTTAGCGGTTCCTCGCTAAAACACAAAGAACACAATGACAGCACACTTACACACAGGTGTATCACTTCGGCTCAGTCCCAAACGCTCAGTATCATGTCGGAGTGGATTATTTTAACCACTAATCCTCATGGTGTTATTGTTGGCTTGTTGGTTAATGATTGCATGTATTACCCATAATGCACTGAGAGCGTCATTTTTTGAATGCTAGTCATTTTGCTAATGACTGTGTAGCGATATAAGGTGAAAAGTTAAACACGTTATCTGTGCTAAATGTCACATGTTTGGTCATGTCTCATGTAAAGGATGAAACCATGTTTTGCAGTGGATGAATATTTTTAAAAAAACCTGACACAGATGAGTTAGGTCACATGACTATTCCATTTCATCCCACGCCTGCTGTGTCCGTGAGGCAAAATTGGTTTTTCAGTGTCAAGGCCGAAGTGAGATTAAAGCTCTCATCTCTAATGGAAAGATTTCATTCATGGATGTAGTCATCTTGGATTTTTACACACACACTCTTTGCACAGGAGTGATGTGACTTCCATTTACCTGGTGTTAAAAGAATCAAATAGTTGCTGAATGATTCAGTCTTTTTGAACAAATCACTAAGGTGAATGAGTCAGTTCGTTCAGTTCACTTGTTCACTTGATGTTTGAATCAGTGAATCATTTGGTCATGACCGAGATTCTCTCCTGTGTTATTCAGTGGGTCAGTGTTTGAATCAGTGAATCATTTGGTCATGACCGAGATTCTCTCCTGTGTTATTCAGTGGGTCAGCGTTTGAATCAGTGAATCATTTGGTCATGACCGAGATTCTCTCCTGTGTTATTCAGTGCGTCAGCGTTTGAATCAGTGAATCATTTGGTCATGACCGAGATTCTCTCCTGTGTTATTCAGTGGGTCAGCGTTTGAATCAGTGAATCATTTGGTCATGACCGAGATTCTCTCCTGTGTTATTCAATGCGTCAGCGTTTGAATCAGTGAATCATTTGGTCATGACCGAGATTCTCTCCTGTGTTATTCAGTGGGTCAGTGTTTGAATCAGTGAATCATTTTTTCATGACTCAGTTTCGCTCTTCTGCTGTTAAGTGGGTCAATGTTTTGACTCAGTGAATCACTCAGTCATGACAGAGATTTGCTCCTTTCACATTCAGCAGGTCAGTCCTTGAATCAGTGAATCATTTGGTCATAACCAAAATTTGTTCTTTGTCAGGAATCTGTGAATCTTTTCATCTTGACCAAGATTTGGTCTTCTCTCACTCAGTGGGTCAGTGTTTGAATCAGTGAATCATTTGGTCATGACCGAGATTCTCTCCTGTGTTATTCAGTGGGTCAGTGTTTGAATCAGTGAATCATTTGGTCAATGAATCATTTAATTGAACAAACTTAAATGACTTGAATCACTAATATGATTTGCATTAGGTAAACTCTAGTATAGACTAAGAAAACCTGGATAAAGTTTTTTTTTAATTAAAAAAATTGGCTAAGGTGTGAAAGATGTGTCTAAAGACATGTTATGAAGATTTCATGGTTCTAACTGTTGATGACATCATCAACTCATCATCATGTAGCTCCTCTTTACTTATCAACAAAACCGGAGTTGATGGAAACGCACACGTTTCCCAGCATTCCTCTCCCATCCTGGGAGCCTCCACCGTCGCTCTCGCATTACTGTGAGGATGTAACGCACTCTGACGTGAGCTGACAAAAAAACAACAAAAAAAAGGAAAGAAAATGAAGCTCTTCCTTCCATCATGTGTTTGTGTGGAAACCCAGGATAACACTGGGACATATGGAGGGTCTGGTTCGAGAACTCAGTGCCAGGACTGAACAGGAGGTGTGTGTGTGTGTGTGTGTGTGTGTGTGTGTGTGTGTGTGTGTGTGTGTGTGTGTGTGTGTGTGTGTGTGTCTGGCCTCACACTCATGGTTTCACCCTCTATGAATCTTGTTAATTGAGCTTCATGGCTGAATTAAGCTTCACTCTCACACAAGTCTGAATAATCATTAATTAAAAGATCTCAAATAATAAATCAAAAATAAAAATCAAATAAGAATGTACAAACAAAAAACAGCACAGTTTAATTCATACGAATTAATATTATGATTTAATCCATTGTTATCTGAAAAAGCAAATACGTTTAGTAAAAGAAAATCCAATTAAATAAATGAATAAATAAATAAATAATAAATCATGTTACATATTTTATATTTCACAAAAAAAACATTAAATATTTACATTTCACATATTTTATAAATTCACAGTTTAAAAAAATATTATCTATGTTTTACATTTTACAAAAGCACTAAAATGCTTATGTTTTATTTAAAATAAAAACCTTACATAATTTTAAAACTCTAAAATAGACAGAAAATATAAATGATTTGTTACAGAGTTGCTCGTGTTTTTTCCTGCGTCTGAGCGTCATGATTTAAAGTCTGACGTTAATATGACAGAAACTCTTTTGTCAAACAGTGAGAGCTCTTCAGCATCTAAAGTGTGTGTGTGTGTGTGTGTGTGTGTGTGTGTGTGTGTGTGTGTCACAGACAGATTTGTGCTTATTAAAGACACATGAGAATCTGAATACCTGCAGGGCAGAGTGTGGAACAGCCTCGCTCCGATTTCAATCTGTGTGTGCAGATTAAAAATAAATTGCATGTGAAATATTCAGCGGGTCGTTTATTAAGGCGAGATGACCACGTGGACTCGCACGCTTTAAATCCAACATGGAGGAAGAGGGCGGTGGCGTGGGGTGCTGTGGCGTGACGTGGCGGGGTGTGACGTGACGTGACGTGGCGTGGCGTGGGGTGCTGTGGCGTGACGTGGTGGGGCGTGACATGACGTGGCGTGGGGTGCTGTGGCGTGACGTGGTGGGGCGTGACATGACGTGCCGTGGTATGTACTGCTCACTAATCTCCGCATGGACTAATGCGGTATTCGACTCACCTCAGAAGCAGGAAGTCAGAACTCAGAATGACGTCATTTTCGACCTCTGCGCATTTGAGCTACAAAGTGGGGGAAAAAATGGACGTCTCCATGTCCGTCTTTTGTTAGCAACACTTTAGCCAGCTAACTGTGACGCGTGCTGTATATTTCCCTCCTCAGAACAGCGAACTGTAGAGTCAGTGTTACAGATTTAACAATATGTCTGTATGTTGCCTGATGTAAAGCTAAGACGTGTATATACAGTATAATTCTTTTAAAGTAAAGAAGTGCTGATGTGTTTACTGCTGATGCTGTGATGTTGATTTGACGTCACTTGCTGAACTCAAAGAGACCATCCCGAGTTGCCAAGCAGGAATTCAGAGTTGAGGGAGCACTCTTTTTTTTTCGTGGTCAGAGGTCGGGAATTACGAGGTACTACCTTGGCTAAAATTCATAACTCAGAATTTCCGGCCTTTGACTATAGGAAAAACCAAAGCAACTCAGAATTCCTACTCGGGAACTCAGGATCGTATCCTTAACCCTGAGTTTAGCAAGTGACATCAAATCAGCAAAGTAGCACTGTTTAACTTCAAATACTGTATGTAAGACTTTATTTAAGCAAGTATTAGCTTTAGATTAATCACCATACAGACATATTGTTAAATCAGTAACACTGACTCTACAGGTCACTGTTCTGAGGAGGAAAACATACAGCATGCATCACAGCTAGACGGCTCGCTTGTTGCTAACAAAAGACAAACATGGAGGTGTCCATGGTGTTTTCACCACTTTGAAGCTCGAACGCTACGTCAAAAATGACATCATTCCCGAGTTCAGACTTCCCTCTTCTGACGTAAGTTGAACGCAGCATTGAGCCAGGTTTATATTGTACGATTTTCAGCACATTGTAAACGAATGCTTTGGTTGTGAGTTGAGATCGGTGGTCTTAGAACGCATGATTAGAACGTGTGAGAAACTTCTGATTAAAATCTCTGACGTGACGCGCATCTAAAATCCACCAATAGGAGGACGCCAAGCTCAGAGGACAGCTACAAGTACGCCAATGGCGATGGAGAAACGTAAACTACACATGCTCTTAACGCCTTAAACTCAGTCTGTGTTTGTGCGAGTCCATTTTCTTAATGAGAAGAAATTCAGATCATGCTGATTTATTGAAAAAAATTATTTAAAAAAAAAAAAACTGCCCGCAATGTACACAAAGTACAAGAATAGAAAAGGAGACATATTGAGACATATTGAGAAATGACTGCTGCTTATTTTTCAACAACTGATCAGCAGATATTAAACAGCCTCAGTCACAGCACCTCTTGGGGAAGAAAGACGGACTAAATTTCAAGGAATCATTAAGAAACTGTCTCTCAGAGCAGCGAAATAAATCTGTGCCGTTACGTTATCTATGTGTTTTTACTCCCTGTTGTCAACGTAACATCAATCCACGCTCTCGTGCGCGTCTCCTCCCACACTGAAGCATTTGTTTTTGCTAAATCTGGGTCTAAGTGAAGAACAATAAGCCAAAGCCTGGAAGAAATCAATGTTGAGGTTCTCAAGCAAAGCTCTCAGAAGGGGATGAGTCAGAAATGCCAGAATATTCAGTTCAATATAAAAAAAAAACGATGCAGAAAAGGTCACACACTCCTCCTGTTATCCCTCTGTGGAGTGTGTAAAATCTCATTTCAGACCTGTGATTGATTAATCTGGCTCTCGTTGCTGTAAACCAATAAAACTATAGAGATTCATGCTGAAGACGTTCATCTGCTGCCTGACATTTAACTAGTGACGCCTTATGAAGCCACAGTCCTGTTATTAAAAGCAGCTCGCTCTGTATTTTCTTGTCTATTTCTGCAATAACATCATTAAAGGTGCCATATGTAATTTTTAAAGTGTCTCTATGGGTGCAATAATCGCATCATTTCAAGGACAGCATGGGAAAAACTGTGCTAGTTTCTTCATTTCAGGCTTTTGTTTACTTTTTCACGGCCCTGAAATTAACTCCATCCTGAGATGGATCAGGTGTGCTCAGTTTCCCTGTTTTCTTCATAACATGCAGGTTTAACAGAGCGGGTGGGGCTATTCGTGGAAAAAAAAGAAGGGAAATTGCAATTCACCTCGCAGTCAGTAGAGGGCTAAACTGGATTACACTCTGAAATTTATATCACCATCACACCCATATGTGCTTGTTGAACATCTCACTCCAGATTTATTCCCTCTCTGCTGTTATAATGAGCTCCACTCTTCTACGAAGGCTTTCCACTAGATGTTGGAGCGAGGCTGTGGGGATTTGTGTTCATTCAGCTACAAGAGCATTAGTGAGGTCAGGCGCTGATGTTGGGATGTCGAGGAGGTCTGGGGTGCAGTCGGTGTTCAGTGGGGTTGAGGTCAGGGCTCTGTGCAGGACACTCGAGTTCTTCCACTCCAACCTTCACACACCATGTCTTCATGGAGCTCGCTCTGTGCACAGGGGCATCGTCATGCTGGAACAGGTTTGGGCCTCTTAGTTCCAGTGAAGGGAAACTGTAATGCTACAGCATACAGAGACGCTCTATACAACTGTGTGCTTCCTGCTTTGTGGTAACAGTTTGGGGAAGAACCACATATGGGTGTGATGGTCAGGGGTGCACATACTTTTGGCACATACTTTTCATTTCATGTTAATGACTTGAAAAACAGATCCAAAACAAATCCATTAATTAAGACAAATAAGACTTGCTATTCAATGAGAACAAAAGTAATGGCACCCTGTAAAAGCAGGAGGAGTTAGTGTCTATCGGAGCTGCAGTGGCTGAGCTGCATTACTAGAAGATTTAGGACGCATGGTGCTTAGGAGACGCTCGCTGTTTAGTTGTCATTTTTCAGCTCTCTTTGCCTTTCCTGGTGTTTTGTGGGTGTGGCTAAATTAAAAAGTACCATGAACGTGTTTGGTAATTTTTGACTGATTGGCGTTTATCAGCATACTCATGAGAATATGAAGAAAAGCAGATACACTTTGGAAAATCTGAGCAATTTTTAGTTTGGTTTGGCCACTAAAACATTTACACACAACTTTATCCTAAATGATTAATAAATTAGGTCGAGTGTTCACATTTTCCAAAGGAATGCCTTTCAGGTCTTTCTGCCATTACTTTATTTATTTAGTATACTTATATATACTGGTGCAGTGTACAGAAGATAAAAGTGAAACTTTTCAACATCTCAGAACAGAAGTTTAGCTTTCTTTAGCTGAAGAGCCGACTGAAGAAGCGATTCATTTTCTGTCAGTTATCTCCAGACTGACGTCCAAAACCACCACCATGAAAAAGCAATCCTCATTTTACAGCATTACACCATAAACTCTCCTCCTCTGTTCTTCTTGGTGAGTCAGAGTGAGTGATGATGCTTTACAGCCTGACAGTTTTATGGATGTAGATAAAAAAAAAATCCAATCAGGTGCTTAAAAATGATCTGAATTGTAATGCACTTACAGATATGATGCAACAGGGTTTAAAGAATGTAATTTGACTTACAGCTCTGAAACATGTCAAGGGAAAACTTACAGGAAGAGGAATAAATTCATGAGTCTGAATAATACCCACAGTTACCATGGCATTTACTGCCATGACAATAAAAAAAATGTTTTAGAAAAGGAAAAGAGTTAAATAAACATCAGGCTTAATTATTCAAGCATCTCTTGAATTTGCATGAATTTGTAACTTGCAGTTTGTAAAGTGAGCAAAACTGTCCCACAAAATGATGTCATTTATACCACAGAGCTGTTAAATTCTGCACTCTGATTGGTCAGAAGGTGTTGATGAATTTTCTAGAACAGCAGCTCTGACGGTAGCGCAGGTTTATATTAATGCGCTCGTTCTAATACGTTATCGTTTCCATAGTAACAGCTCATTCACCGGGACTTGCCAAATAATTGGATTAAAAAAACATGTGTAATCTTTGACATGATGAATTTTTTTGGAAGGAGATGTTTATTTAACATGTATGGAAGGAGTCTCCAGTGTCGGCGCTTTGTAACAGTCAGAGGTGAAGCTTCAGGACGGAGGAGTTTACGCTTCTCTGCAGTTTCGCAGTAACATGATAAACTGTGTTGTTTTTTTTTATCTTACTGACTTCGGGAGAGAGGGATCTTCAACAGGACCTACCCTGTTCTGCAAACATTAAATGTAACTGTTAACGGATAAAAAGTATGACGTGTTGTTCTTTAATAAGTAATACCTTGCTGTGGTATAAGCACAATAAAGCACTTCCTGTGCTGTGACAGGAAAATAATCAACCTCCGTGAGGTGACAGTGTCTCCGCTTCATCACGCCACCCTGCCGTTGATTATTTTACTGTAGCACCATGACACACGGTGTTTTAGCACTAAGTATAAAGAAATTATAGTCCTTACACAACAAGAAAACAAAGCACACTTACAGTTGGCAAACATGCTTTTTTTAAAAAATGTTTAACAGAATTAGCGAGTAGATTTGCTTACAGCTCACTAGCATGTAAGTGATAATGCAACTGTGAATTTTTTAGAAGTAATTTATGTTCGGATTAAGCTACAGTTGCGCTTACATTCAACTGGTGATGCAGCATCTATATTTATTCTTTTGCAAACTGTATAATTACAAGCACAATTTTAAAAAATTACATATTACTCGCAGTGTAAATGATCTGCGCTCTCGTCTGATCTGAAGAGCCCACGTTCTCCTCCTCGATGTGAACCCTCAGGTTTTCACAGCCTGCCTCTGACAGCACCTTATTACTCGCAAGAAATAGATTTGTAATTTTAATTTATTACAATGCGAACAATGGAGGAGCCTTTAAGGGCCTATAGAATTATTGCCCAAGGAAATAAAGTCCAATTACAGTCGCTCTCCTTCTCCTTATGAATCAGCTCGATATTAAAGTCGGCTGAAAAGCATCTGGAGCTGTAAATACACAGCCGTAAATGACACACACTGAATCGAATCCCATGGATTTTCGATTTTACAGGATAATTAGGATTGTCTGGATATAGAACGAACTCTAAAATAGCTGAACAGGCTAACACCGAGGACTTTATATTTACAAGCAGCTGCAGAATTATTGGCACCCTTCATAAAAATGGATCATGGATCCAGATGGAATTTATCACAGTCTCATATCATTGCTTAACACTGACAGTGTGTGTACAAAAATGTTCATCTATGCAAAAGCGGTGCGTGTCTATCAGTGTGTGTACGTCAGTGTGTGTGTGTGTGTCAGTGTGACTAGAGCAAGAACACACTGCCATCATGTGGAACTATCTGGAGCTAAAGGAGGAATTTGGGGGAAAAAAATATCTGGAAAGGTTTAGAAATTTGGAAAACCTTTTTGAAGAATTATGGATATTCTGGTGTCAATAACAACAACAACAACAATAATAATAATAATTCCAATAATAATAAAATAATTCCATAAATTCCCAGGTTCTAAATCTGCTATCCTTAAATTTCCCCAAATCATCTTACATTTTCATGATAAAGGCAATGACCTGTATGTTTTTTTGGATGAATGGTAGAATATTGGCAGAGGAATGAGCATGAACCTGGTACAAGAAGTCAACCTAGTTTCTTCATAATAATGACAAAACTGTGTAAGAAAGAAAGAAAGAGCGAGCTGCTGAAGAAAAATAGAAACCATCATAGAATTTGTAATGGTTATAATGGGAATTGTGTTGGTTTTAATGGAAGCTCTAATGGTCCCTGTGGGTCTCTACTGGTAATTTGTTGTTCTATTGGTGGCATGTTATGTCTAGTGGATACCATTAAGGACCAGTAATAGTAATAGTTTTAATGGTTATGGTTTTTTAATGATATTTGTAGTGGAAACCATTAGAATTTCTGTGATGGTTTCTATGTTTTTTTGTTTTGTTTTTGTTTTTCTAGCAGGGAGAACCTTAAAGGGTTTTCGGTTTTAACTGAAGGTTCTGTGTAGAGCATTACCCCAGAATCAGCTCAATTCTCAGGTGTAAACATAACAAGTGTTATATTTACAGGTTTAATGCAGTGCGCAAATTAGCCTCAGAATAATAAAATAACAAAAGCAAACCGCTAACACTGGTGACAGCTACTAGAGCTTCTGCCGCCATCTTGGAAGCGCCGCCATCTTGGAGACGCCGCCCCCTTGATTTTCTCCAATCAGAGAGGATTGTAAGAGAGGCTAGGGTTAAAACCTTTAGGAACTTCTAAAAGTGTGTATATTGATATTTCGACGAAATTAAACCCTTAAATATGATAACCTCCATGATCTTTGGTGTTGTTTAAACACACATGGAGAGAAAAGGAAAGCTAAAGTAAAGGAAAAAAAAAAATTCTGCGTGATTTTTAATGGTTTATTTATTTAAAGAGCAGTGTAGTGAGTGTAAATGACCGCCAGGTGGCAGCAGCGCGCTGAGAGTTCTGTTTCCATAGAAACGTCGGGAACAAAACAGGAAGAGAACCGGAAGAGGCCCGAGTTCAGTATTAATAAAGCTGAATAAATGTCATTCAATTTAATTGTTTATAATTTAGATATTAACGAATAATTAAATAAATCTGCATGGATTATTCACCGCCGAAGAAGAGAAGCGGACTTCCGCGGGAAGTGTGGAAATGGCTGCAGAGTCTCGAGCTCTCCATTTCACCTAAAAACATCCGGAGGTCAGAAAAATATTAATCTTCATAAATACTCTGATTAAATAAATAAATAAATAAACAAACCTAAAATAAAATAACTTAAATATTCGTAAATACTCTGATTAAATACATATGTGATTCTCCAATAAATAAATGAATAAACAAACAAATAATCATGAAATAAAATAATTTAAATATCCATAAATATTCCGATTAAATATGTATGTGATTCTCAAAAAATAATAATCATCATAAAATAAAATAATTAAAAAATCTAGACACAAATACAAATGTAACTTTTACATTTTTAGTGTCTTTTAGCCACTGGGAGAAAAATAAAATTCTTTAAATATTTTTTATTTAATTTGAATATTATCTATATATATATACATATATTTTTTCCATATATATCCCATATAAAATACATAAATTTTTTTAAATAAAAAAGTTGTCACTAATTTAAATACATAATTTAAGGAGCTAAAAATTCCAGTAATTATTAATAAGATTTTGTATATTTTAAGCATTATTCACACACCATTATTTTTATTTATGCTAAAACTACATTAATCAAGTGGTAATAAGATGAAAAGAGGATGCATAGCATGTAACGTTAAAAGAAATAAATAACAAGCATAATACATTTGAAGTGTGTCTGTCTCTCGCTGTGTTTTAGAGATTTCTCTAACGGTTATCTGGTGGCAGAGGTTTTTTCCTGGTATTTCCCCGAGGATTTCTCTCTACACTCGTACGATAACGGAGCGTCGCTCAGCACCAAGCAGAGCAACTGGACCCAGATCGAGAAGGTCAGCGTCTGTCCGATTCCACACTTATTCAAGTCTTCGTTACGTAAGGAGTAAAACGCTCTGTGTGTGTGTGTGTGTGTGTGTGGTGCTGTTATAGTGAACAAGACTTTAGGAGTTACTGTTTCCACCCTGACGTTGATTATTTTCCTATAACAGCAAGTGCTTTACTCCTCTTATACCACACCAATTTGCCAATGATTGTGCATTGTTGTACTTTTTATTCATTTATAGTTACATTTAATGCTCGAGAGAAATACGTTAATTCCTGTTGTCGCTGACGTTATAGCAGCTGTAAACAGTCGTTCCCTCAGCAGCCTCTCTTTATTCTGTCTCTTGAAGTTAATAAGACAAAAAAAATCGCAGCTTATAACATCACGTTACCGAGAAACCGCAAAGAAGCGTAAACTCCTCCGTCCTGAAGATGCCGGAAAACTTAAAGTTACGGCTTCACCTCTGACTGTTACAAAGCGCTGACACTGGCGACTCCTTCCATAACTGCTAAATAAACATCTTCTGAGAAAATTTCACCATAACAATGATTTTTATTTTTTTTTATTTGATTATTATTATTTGGAGTGTCCACAGTACACGTCCCTGTGAATGAGCTGTTGCTATAGAAACGATAACGTATCAGAGCGAGCGCATTAATATAAACCTGCGCTACAGTCAGAGCTGCTGTTCTAGAGAACTAATCAACACCTTCTGACCAATCAGGATCCTGAATTCTACAGCGCTGTGGTATAAGTCTAATCAGCACACAATACAAACACTTCTTGTCTGTATGTTTATGTATGACTTATGATGTGTGTATGTGTGTGTGTGTGTGTGTGTGTGTGTGTGTGTGTGTGTGTGTGTGTGTGTATGTGTGTGTGTGTGTGTGTGTGGAGGCAGGTGCTGGTGAAGCGACGCGTCAGTTTGATGAAGGAGTCCATTAATGGTACGATTCACTGCAAACCAGGAGCAGCCGAGGCTTTAGTTCAGGAGATTTACGCACTACTGACCAACAGGAGGCAAGATGCACACACACACACACACACACACACACACGCGCGCGCACACACAATAATAGTTACCGATGCCTGCCCTCCTTTTCATTTTACTTTAGTCTGCATCGTGTTCTGTAATATTTCTGTCAGTTTTATCCTCTGTGTGTTTATGAAATCTGTTTTAATATGTGATCTCGAAATATCATTATTACTTTTATATTAAATATATTATATCTGGACTGAACAGTAATTTACAGGCTTCAAATACTCATAAAAATATCTACATTTCATAACTAAACATCATTTTAAGTGTTCGTTACTGCAGTTCAAAATCTATCCAGTAGGTGGCGATGATGATATGATGATGATTTAAGAGTGATCTACAGTGATGGTGTGTGTGAAATAACGCCAGTTATTTTTGCAATTATTTTATTTCATTATCTCACAAACAGAAAGTCGCAGAGGAGTTTACGCTTCTTAGCGGTTTCTCGGTAATGTGACAAGCTGTGTGTTTTTGTCTTATTAACTCCAAGAGAGAGAGAGAAAAGATTTTATAGCTTTTATAGATTTTATATGTTTATAGCTGCTGTAACATAAGTGACAACAGGAACTGACTCGTTTCAGGAATGTAACTATAAACAGGTAAAAGGTATGATGTGTTGTTCTTTTATAATTAAAGATTATAGCTGGTAAAGTGCTGTGGTGTAAGGGGAATAAAACGCTTGGGGACGTGCTGTTAGAGGAAAATAATCACTTCAGCTGCATCACACCACCCCGTCGCTGTAACGTTTTACTCATTAGAACGAGGTGAAATAAAATGATCTGTTCTTCTTTACACAAATCTAGTCACCTGCCTCCACAATGTAGAGAAGTTAGATTTGTGTTTTTTAATCTGAATCTAAAATCTGAAGAGTCGTCCGAGTCGGTGGTTCGGCGGTACGCTACCCCAGGGTTAAACCTCGACTCTGCTTGGTCTCTGCAGGATCCAGAGTGTCCAGGAGGAGGCGCTGCACTTCACCGATCAGCGTTATCAGGAGCAGCTGCCCATGGTG
This sequence comes from Pangasius djambal, assembly GCA_022985145.1. Lineage (NCBI taxonomy): Eukaryota > Metazoa > Chordata > Actinopteri > Siluriformes > Pangasiidae > Pangasius > Pangasius djambal. The sequence goes on along the minus strand of CM040981.1, from coordinate 1,044,510 downwards.
GCTCGAGCCACGGCGTCTAAAGCCATCAAAAACAACCTGCGTCTGAGTGAGGAGCTGGCCGAGCCCAACATCAGCACCACCCAGAGGAAAATCCAGAACATCATCCACCGGCACGTGGAGCTCCGGAGAGAGGAGAGGAGCCAGAACCCCCGTAATTAAAACACACACACACACACACACACACACACACACACACACACACACACACACAGATTATTCATTTTCCCACAATTGGGAGTGGAAACCTCAGACATCCACGCGGCACGATACGATTTCTATTCATAAGACGATGGTTCAATATTTGCCGATGCCACTGAATCTGCTACGATACGAACGTGACACGCTACAAATCTGCCGCGATACGATACGAACGTGACACGATACAAATCTGCTGCGATACGATACGAACGTGACACGATACAAATCTGCTACGATACGATACGGACGTGACACGATACAAATCTGCTGCGATACGATACGAACGTGACACGATACAAATCTGCTACGATACGATACGGACGTGACACGATACAAATCTGCTGCGATACGATACGAACGTGACACGATACAAATCTGCTACGATACGATACGGACGTGACACGATACAAATCTGCTGCGATACGATAC
>CM040981.1:1019514-1029348 GCA_022985145.1 Pangasius djambal | reverse complement strand
CAGGTTTGGGCCTCTGAGTTCCAGTGAAGGGAAACTGTAATGCTACAGCACACGTAGACGTAATATACTCCAAACTGTGTGCTTCAAACTTTGTGGTAACAGTTTGGAGAAGAACCTCATATGGGTATGATGGTCAGGGGTGCACATACTTTTATCCATATGGTGTAGATAGATAGATAGATAGACAGACAGACAGACAGATTGTGGTGATTCCTGTTTGTTTTTGCTCCACAGCCTCCAGCTGAGTCTGATCTCACTTTCTTTGTCCCTCTCCATCTGTCTCTGTCTCTTTCTTGCCTTCTGTCTCTCTCACTCTCTCTTTCTCTCTATCTATCTGTTTCTCTCTCTTTGCGTCTGTCTGTGTCTCAGGATGTATGGAGTGCTGTCTGAAGTGTCTGCGTGGGATCCCGTACCCGTCTCTGATCGCCACCATCCTGCTGTACGCGGGCGTGGCTCTGTTCTGTGGGTGCGGTCATGAGGCTCTCTCCGGCACCGTCTCAATCCTACAGAACTACTTTGAAGTGATCAGGACTCCTGGAGACTCGCTGGACGTCTTCACCATGTGAGCTCATAATAAACAGTCCAAACGTTGCCCGGTTAGGTCTCTACGGATCTCAGGAGGTTCATGATGTGCTAGTTTTTATATACCTTATTTTATGGAGTGTTAGCTAGCATACTTCCACTGCCAGAGTGAACCCGTCGTTCGTATTAGCAAAGCAATGGTTTATTTCCTCCTTATGATCGTGACACAGAGTCACAATTTTGTGCATGACGTAATTTTTTTTATTATGCAAATTAGCTATAATGCAGTAAAAACCTTAGCTATGCCAAAATTTTCTACTTTCACAACATTAGTTCCTGTTTGCACTTAGTTACAAATTATTCATATTTGCAGCAAAACTGGAAAAATAAATTATAACGGTGGTTTCATCCATTTATGGGTTTTATTCCGATATTAAAATGCACTTAAAACTAATTATTTTTACAAATATGTGCAAATTATTTAAGAGATATGTTGACTAGTGACATAGGCCACGCCCACAAGGCCACGCCCACAATGTAGGCACAGTTATCTAACACTGTATGTTGCATGTAAGTGTGTTGCCATTTCAGTTAAATACGAGTCGTCACAACAACTTAAACGCGTGAACCAAAAATGAGATTTAGATACATTTCATTATAATATTGCAATACTTCAGATTAGTGTTTAATAACAGTTATTTGAGCTACTGTACGTTACAGTTAGTGTAACTCCTCTTCCCTTTCCAGCATCGACATCATCAAATACGTGATCTACGGCATCGCCTCGGCTTTCTTCGTCTACGGGATCCTGCTGATGGTCGAGGGCTTTTTCACAAGTGGAGCCATTAAAGATCTGTACGGAGATTTTAAGATCACCGCCTGCGGGCGCTGCGTTAGCGCATGGGTACGGAGTCCTCCTCAAATTTACCCAGATATAAACACGTATAATTTCACACGATCAGCCACCTACAGCACAATGCATGAGGTTTGGTACACAACCTCACTGGAGTTGTCTATCTATGAAGCATGCAGCTGTGTGTCATCAGCATATGAAAAGTTAATACTGTGTTTACAAAGAATTGCACCAAGAAGTAGAATATATAATGAAAAAAAGCAGTGGGTCTAGAAGAGAAGCTTGAGGAACATCAGACTTTACTTTTGTATACTTAGCAAAGTCAATAGCATTTAGAAACTGGAAAAGGGAGAAAAAAAAGCAGTGGTCAAACAACAGAACCTTGAGGAACACCAAACTTATGTCTGTATGCAGAAAAGTCACCGTTAACTTTTACAACTGGATAAAGAGCAATGTTTCGGTCCATCACACAACTTTCTTAAGCTAGTGTCTGTTTTCAGGTTCGGCTGAAACATACAGCTGTGTGTCATCAGCAGAAATACCACGATGACAAATAATTGCACTGTATATTAAAAAAATCGAACAGAACCTTGAGGAACATCAGACTTTACTTGTATACACAGAGAACTCACCATTTAACTGATCAGTCAGATCAAATCTGATCTGTTCCTTTAACCCCATAAAATTCTCAGTGGAGAAAAAAAACCCAAAAAACAAAAAACATTAGAAAACAAGAACTACATCTTACTTGGTTAGATTTATGTCTTCATACGTTAAATTACTTTATTCATTTTAAAAAAAACTGACTTAATGACTTAATTCATACAAATTTGAACAAAACTGTGAATGTGATGTTTTTGTTTTGGATTTTGTTTGATTTAATATCCATTAAGAAAGCAAAACCCCAGACCTTCACAGAAGTATCATAAGCATTTATGGTATTTATTACGTACTTTTTTTTTTTTTTTTTTTTTTTACACCCACTGCCAATAGATCTGGTCTAATATTTCAGATTTTATTTTTTTCCCAGTTCATCATGCTGACGTATATTTTCATGCTGGCCTGGCTGGGAGTGACGGCCTTCACCGCTTTGCCCGTTTTCGTCTACTTCAACATCTGGACTATTTGCCAAAACACCACTGTACTGGAGGGAGCGAGTCTGTGTCTGGACCCACGCCAGTTCGGTAAATCGATCTACCAGCACCAGTGCAGAATTATTGGCACCCTTGGTAAAGGGGATTTGTGGTTAATTAGCTTAATCTCACACTGAAAATATAAACTTTAACCTTAGATTGAAGTAAATTTGTTCAAAGAAAATAACAAAAAATTATTTATTAACAAATCAGTAGCAATGGAACACATCACTTCCAGCCTTGCAGCTTTCCCAAAACAAAACTCCAAGTGCAGGAAGTGCTTCCTGACGGAGTTACTACACTTGGTAAAGGCATTTCCTCCTTTTATTGCCACATTTAAAGCCTTTTTGCACATGGGAGAGTATAAAGGGCTTTTTTTTTTGCTTAACCCTATGATCTGTTCATCTCACAAAGATCAGTTTAAAATGTAAAAACAAAACAGAAGAATTTCATTTCCTCAATGAAAGTACAGGTGCTCGATGAACGTTTGTAATATTTTATTTTTGTATATATTATTTCATCTTTTTAAAATTTTTTAAAATTAATATTTAATTGAAGTTTTAATTTATTTTTCTTTTTAATTTTTTCCCCTCTTCTTTTATTTCATTTTAATTTGATCGTTTTATACACGTGGTAAAGTATTTATAAACTTGTTTTAAGAAGGTGATTATACATACAAGTAAATTGTATGTTGTTGTTACAAAAAATTTAAAATATAATGTAAAAAAATCTAATAAAATCAGATAAAATAAATAAAATCAGACTATTAGTTAAACTAAATTTCTTGTAGTACAATTTATTGTTGTTGTTATTGTTATTATTCCCGTGTTTTAGGTGTTGTGACTATCGGAGAGGAGAAGACGGTGTGTGCAGGATCTGAGAAATTCTTCAAAATGTGTGTATCTAAAGAGGTGCGTTTCGAACTCCACCATTCATTTATTATTTAAACACTTAAAATAAAACACAGTCTTTAATGTGAGTGAAATACGGGGTGTGTCCGCAGCTGGATATGACCTTTCACCTGTTCGTGTGTGCGCTGGCCGGAGCCGGAGCCGCTGTCATCGCCATGGTGAGTTCACTGTAAATCTACAGTCCATTTTACAGCAGTAAATAAATTAGTTCACACAGTGACGTGTGAATTATACCCAGGGTTCCTTTAACTAGCATTATTAATGGCGTTAGTTCTATAATAAACAGTGAACCTTGGCATTAATGCACCATCAGTGAAAGGCATTAACATCTGTATACCGCGGCGCTGTTCAGTTCTGGATTCTGATTGGTCAGAAGGTGTTGATCACATTACAGTTTATATTAATGCGCTCGTTCTAATAGGTTATCCTAGGTAGGTTTCCATAGTAACAACTCATTCACAGGGACTCGTAAAACGTGTGTAATCACTGATACGGTGAAGTCTTCTGTAATTTATGGAACATTTATGGAAGGAGTCTCCAGTGTCAGTGCTCTGTAACAGTCAGAAGTAAAGCTGTAAGTTTAAGTCTTCCGACATCTTCAGGACAGACGAGTTTACGCTTCTTTGTGTTAAAACGGCTGTGTTTTTTTTTGTCTAAATTAAGTTGAAGAGAGAGAAAAAAGAGAGCCTGGTGAGGGAACGGCTGTTTATAGCTGCTATAACGTACAGGAACTTGTTTTGCAAATATTTAATGGTTAAAAATTGGGTAAAAAGTATGACATGTTTGTTAATAAATAAAAATTGTAACCTTTGCTAAATTCCTGTGGCGTAAGCGGAATATAAAACGGTTCAGGCTGAGTCGTCTAAGGTGCTGGATTAAGACTCCTGTCTCTCTGGGGGCGTGAGTTCGAATCCCACCGCTGCCACTAAGCTTTATGGGTAATAGAGGCACAACGGTTAAAACCCAGCACCGCTAAACTGCTGCTGTTGGGCCCCTGAGCAAGGCCCTTAACTCTTTCCGCTCTGAATTTCTCTGTACTGTACTGTACAGTATATGTGACCAATAAAAACTGCTTCTGCTTCATTTTTTCCCATTAGCTTTGATTTATGTACTTACTCGGGTCTGACTGCAGCAAAATGGCTGAATTACATCACTCACTTCATCTCCTCTGTGCTGCTCTGCATGTAAATACCAGAACAGAGCGATGAGTCATTCCTGCTGTCGCTATGCATCATGGGAAATCGAGTTCACATTTGTCAGGGCTGAATAAGCAGTGGGCGGAGCTTCAGTGTACAGGTTCCTCTCCATCCCTGGTTCTGCATCTGCTTTTCACCTTTTCCTTTTTGTCCATCTCTCTGTCTCTCTCTCTCTCTCTCTCTTTTTCTCTCTCTCTCTTTCTCTCTCTCTCTCTCTCGGAGAGATGCGGGGTCTGTCACACAGTTGCTATGGAAACTAAAAGAAGAAGAAAGGGACCGTGAGCTTGTTACAAACATCACTCGGTCATTTGTAGGCGACCATTTTCTGAGAGAGCGATGATAATGATGATGATGATGATGATGATGATGATGATGATGATGACACATCATGTTAAAAACTATAACGCAGCCTGGCTTCCTTTACTGTGAGCATCACAAATAATTTGCATATATTTGCATAATAATTATCCATATTTATATATGGCTATAATAAACACAGTGCACAAAAACACATCAAAGACAAGAGACAAACATGTTTACTTTGTCTGTGAGGAAACAAACAGGGCGTGGCCTTGTGCTACCTAGCATAGCTCATTTGCATACATTTGCATAACGATGCTTTATATCTGGTCTATGGCACAATACTTGAAAACAACACATCAAACACAAAGGGCAACATGGCTTTCTAAATCTGTGGGTGTGGCCTCAAGCAACATAGTACAAATTTGCAGTTTTAAGGAAGGCAGAATTTGTACATTACATCTGACATTAATTACATATTCATTAGATTGTGGTTTGTTCAAACCATTATGAATATGCATAGACAGTTTATTATGAATATGCACAGAAAACATGCGTAAATCATCATGCAAAAAACCTGCATAATGCATAGATGTAACGTGCGTAACGTGTGCATATATGACTACATAATACATAAAACAACACACACACACACACACACACAGGTACAGGTTTTGAAGAAGTGGAAATGTCCCGCTGGGGTACAGCACTGCCTCCTGCTGGTGTCGGAGTTAAATTTAGCTCAGAACGCTGTGACATCATCGAGTCCTCACAGAGCAGCAACGCCGAAACAGGTGGCCAACGAAATGACGGGAAATGAGCAGGAGTGTGTTCGTCTAATTGCACATCTTCAAAAAATAAAATAAAATAAATAAATAAAATCAAGTACAAAAAGGCTCTGGCCAGAGGCAAGCGCAAAACACATTAATAGAGCAAAAACAAACAAAAAACACAACAACAAAATTAAAAAAAAGCACATCATTTAAAAATAGGAAGGGGCGGGTCTTATTGAACATCAAATGCTCGTTGCTGATTGGCTACATCACACGTCAATCTGAGACCCGGCAGAAAACAGAGATCCCGAGGAAGATTGAGAAGAACTATGTGCCATATAGAATCTACTGATGAGTTTAATTGTGTTTATTTTTTTAATCAAGGATGTTCGTACGACGTTATTTTAGATACGATGTCAAATCTGTACGAGGAACGCTAAAAAAGCCGCTTAAAGGAAGTCAGGTTTTTCAGAAGAAAGATTTATTCTTCATTATTAATAACTTTGCATTAAATCATTTTCGCTAGATTGACTAGATAATAGAGTAAAAAAAGTGTAATCCTTTTTCTTTACGAGTCATGTGATACGGTTCGTCCAATCAGCAACGAGCATGTGATACGTGAGCAGTAAGAACCCACCCTCATTTTCATTTTTCATTTTTCATTTTGTAGTAAAATAGCACAAACAGTAAGCTCAAAGTAGAAATTTATTAACGAGCATCAATTCGTTCATTCAAGGTTTAGCCTACAGCTATGCTTTAAACTACAGGAGGCGGGGCCTGGGGGGGCGGAGTCATACTAAACAATGCTAAAGAAAAATTATTTGTCCAAGATGGCGTACCATTTCAGGGATTACAGAAAGGTCTATTGTTTGTCAGCTTCGTGAGCTTCGTGGCTCAAGTGCAAAACTAAACCATGTCATGTCACGTCACGTCACGTAATGTCACGTCGCTTCACATCACGTAATGTCACGTCACAGCTGAATACGTTTGAACGTGTCACGTCCTGACGTCTCTGATTTCAGATCCACTACCTGATGGTTCTGTCGGCTAACTGGGCCTACGTGAAGGACGCGTGTAAGATGCAGAAATACGAAGACTGCAAGTCCAAAGAGGAGCAGGAGCTGCACGACATCCACTCCACACGCTCCAAAGAGCGACTCAACGCCTACACATAAAGCAGGAAGTAGCACAGAAGGGGGCGGAGCCTCAGGCACTGGCTGGTGCCGTCCAATGACCAATGGTGTGTCACATGACCAACCCCATGGCCAACCCTATGATTATTAATATTATTATTATTATTATTACAATTATGTCTAACTAGTGGTGGATTTTTTTTATGTACGCTTTCATGAGAAATGTTTATAGCTTTTTTTCGAGCCACGCTATAACAAACTTCTTTCCCTTTTTTAAGACATCAGTATTAACGTGCGTTGTTATTTCACGGGTCGGTTCTAGGGTATAAAGCACATTCTCTTCATGTGTGTTTGTTTCCAGTGCTTTCATTTTAAAGAACATCACACATGAATGAAAAGAAAAAGTTTTTAAAAAATTAACATTTTGTTTATTTGTTTGTTTGTTTGTTTGTTTGTTTTTTTAATCTGTGAGAGTTTTGGCCCAGAAGCAGCAGATTGCTTGTACATTCTGCATTATTTTGGAAATAAAAAAAAAAAGAGTCAAAAAACAGAAAAAAGAAAGACAAAATTAGTAAGAAATGATGTAACATAAAGCGTTTATTTATTATTTTTCTACAGATATCACTACAAAACGTATCCAGACAAAAAAAAAGGTTATGAGTTCTTTACTAGCAGTCGCACAGCCTACAGTGTTTTTACCCCGTTTTATTTTCATACAGATGATAGCTGCAGGTAAGTAGAACGTAATTTTCGATTTATTTTTAATTTTTCTTTTTCTTTTTTTTTTTGTATATAGCCATTCTGTAAATGTACACACGTACTGTATGGAAGCACTTCAATTTCAGGTGAATTCATATACAACTACATTCCATGTTATGGGAAAAAAAAGGGAGATGGGTGGAGGAAGAGGGGATGGTGTTCATGAAAAAAAAAGAAAAAACAGACAAAAAAATAATGAAATTCGTGTTTGTGGAGTTTTTAAACGGGGCATGACAGCAAAATCAAATATTCAGATGCTATAATAATCACAGATGTACATATTAGAGCCCTAGATAGACGACATTACTAAAAGGCTAATGGCACTTGCTGCTCAAAAGTAAGTGCCCTCTCTCTTTTTTTTGGATGCATCAGAGAATAGCCAGGAAAAGATCTACAAATATTTTAATGTAAAAAAAAAAGTAAATAAATAAATCAGTCATTTTTGCGGAGGAGATCTACTGCATAGCTAACTTAATGTTAATGTCGCTTTGAGTAACGCTAATGACTCGTAACTCGAAAATGATGAAAAAAATGTACACAGAGGCACACGTCAGTATTGTAGATAAAACATCGTTTTCACATTTTTATTTTTTTTATCTGAACTTACTATATCTGTATAATTTTGTTAAATAAGTTGTCTAATCTAGTTAGCTCATGTTTGTGGAGAAAGTAGCCTAGCTAACAACGATAATGTTGATTCTTTGAGTAACGCTAATGACTTATTAACTTTTTAAAACAATGAAAAATTGCAAGCAGATTCGCAGAAATTGTTGCAAGTCAAATTCATGGACATGTTCCTTCTTTCTGCGTTGTTTGAAAAATGGAAAACTTGCCTCACATTACCGTGTATCAAAATGACATCCTTATCATTTCACTGATTTCTGTAAACAACGTTGGATATTCGTATAATTTATTTGTTTTAAATTTTTTAAGGAAACAAATCTGACCGAGTGAACTAGATCTTAACTGAACTCTGTTGAATAAATTGTCTAGAATGCTGAGGTAGCTAGGTTTGTTTGCAGATGCACAGAAAGTAGTTTTAATAGTTTATTTTTGCATTTGGAAATATTGAAGACTCACTTCACACTGTCGTGTATCAACATGACATCATCGTCATGTCTTCGATTTCTACAATATTTTATTTTATGAAAAATGTTTATTCGAATTTCGTCAAATAAATTGTCAGGCCTAAGATCCTGATAGCTCGGTGATGTTTACAGAACAAACTGCCTGGTGTCATTGACTGATATGTAAAAGATTATCTGAGTGACGCTAATGACTCATATATTTTAAAAAAACAGTAGAAAATCGCACACAGATGCACGTAAATTTGTTGCAGATTAATTTGCGTTGAGATTTTGCATTGTTCGGGAAAAAAAAATATGTGTATCGAATGACATCATCGCCTATCCAAAGCTCTGATATGTACATCTCTATAATGTTATTATAACCATGACGGTCACATGACAGTTGTCTTGCTTAAAGTCATTATAGTACGGGACGACGGAGGTGTGTGATCATCCTTTCATCCGCTCTGTTGGTGTTTAAGAGTTTTTGCGTGCACTTATTCGCCCATTATCGTGAGCTCTTTCTCAGTGTAAGTGCATTGGGATCTTTATCCGGATCCCCATAATGATGTTAGGTGAAGACTGTGAACCTCGGTGTTAATTGTGGCATGGTTCATGCATTTAATGGTTACTCGTTTTTAACGGATCCAAAATAAAAAAGGAAAAAAAAAAAAGTTTCTTTTGATGAGCTGGTAAAGTTGCGAGTGTGTCGCTGGCTCATCCTCTTCTCTCCTGATGTGCAGTGATTGAATCCTCTTCCTGCCGCTTTGCTCTCGATGGTAGTGTTTGATTTGTTTGTAAGTGTGTTTAGTTCGTGGTGAAATCCTTCTCTGTTCCCTCTCTCTCTCTCTCTCTCTCTCTCTCTATCCTTCTTCTTGCATTCGTCTTTTGTACACTCCCTGAAGAATGTGTAGTAGCACACGCTGTACCATGACTCTGTTTTGTACATAAATGTGCCGACCGCTTGACAGTGGCTTTTCTGATATGCTTGCGTGAAATAAAATAAATACACTGGTGTAATTGGTAATAAACTCTGTCCTGTGTTCATTAGCGAACATCAGCCTCGTCGCTCCGCTGAGACGCTACAGACACAATCCACTGATGACCATCGCTGTATAACACTGATCATACTTTATACTCTCCCACACCCTGTGTATCTCTCTCTCTCTCTCTCTCTCTCTCTCGCT
>CM040981.1:1009514-1014514 GCA_022985145.1 Pangasius djambal | reverse complement strand
GTAAATAATGAAAAAGGGAAACATATATACGTCGTACAGGTACAGAGTGTATATTAGTTTTGTGCTATCAGTATAAATGTAACCTACGTAACCTACGATCTAACCGTATCTGACCTGCTTGGTTTTCTGCAGCGGGTTTATCGTGTCTAAAGATAGCTCGAGCTTCTGAGTGTGCATGCTTCACCTCGCTTAAGTACGGCTTGATCTGCTAATTCGGTTTCCACATGCGAGTCGGGTTTAAGTTGATCTGTAGACTTCATTTAGTGATTCTGAACATCATGTACCGCTCGTTATCACAGAACTAGTACACTCCTGGGCAAAAAAAAATAATAATAATGAGCCAAGCGCAAAATGGCAAAATATTAAGCTTTTAATGGTCTGTACAACAAATCACTGGTCAGGAAATTAGCAAGAATTAAACAGATAGCGTCGATCTCTCACTGCTCTATCACTGCTCTCTCACTGCTCTCTCACTGCTCTATCAATCCCGGTTCATTTATGAGCTTGTTATCAGGCTCTTCATGGGCCATATAATCACCAATCTTGAGAAAAAACATCCCAGAAGATATTTTATTTAACATTTTGTAACACCCAGACGTGTGATTTTGAATTTTACATCACGCATTTTAATCATTGTCATGATTTTGCATACAAGAAGACTGTAGAAGTGAATTTCGCTGTTTCTAGCTTTTCCCCAAACAGCAAAAGGAAACCAGCGAATGGAGGCTCAGGAGCTCTCAGGAGCACATCTGCTTCATTCCTGCTCATTTCCTCACTAATCATTTCTTCTTAAGACCGTTAAACGCTTCATATTTGTCATTTTGTGCTCGGCCCATTTTTTGCCCGGGGGTGTATGTTATCATCATCATTAGCAGAACATTGATTAGAGAGTAAAATTTCATTAATGTTAATAATAGGAGACATACGTTTTATTTTTTCATCTCAGCGCTGTTGAATTCTGGAGCAGGATTTCTACTGAAAGTACTGAAAGGAGCTGTATATGAGGAAGAGGGATTACAGGATTATGGATTATATCACCAGCAGCTTGGTGTTCTTCTCCATACAGTTGCTCCCATTCATCAGAGAAACGACTTATTTTGTGTTTACAGTCAACAAACCCGAGGTCCTGCTGTAGACAGAGTTGTGAATGATGTGCTGCTGAAGTGCAGCACCTGATCTTTTACTGCTTGTGTTGGAAACACTTCGAGATGTTAAACGTTCGGCTTCCACTGGGCCTCAGATGACAAACTGAGGCTCCAGAAGCTACAGTCAGGTTCAGACGTCCACTAGCAAGATGAGTTTTCACATATAAAGAAAATACTAATACAAAATTATATTTCTCAAACAAGAGTCAATCATTCTTCCCTCCTGATTAGTCTCAGTTAGCCTTGCTAGCAAACCTGGCTACCCGTTTAATTTACATAAAAATATTGTACATATTGTTAGGATTTTTGCTGGTGAACATATCAACCTGCTTTATTTATACATTATAATATTTAGCGTTAATGTTTGGTAACATGGTGGTGAATTGGCTAATTCCACAATTCACTAGTTTATAACATTTTCTAGGATGCTAGCATACATGTTTGTTTTATTGACAATTATACAACAATTCACTTAATTTTAGACAGGTCACAAGCAAACCTGGCTAGGTACTCAAACAATAACCGTAATTTTAGCTTAGCTAGGTAGGTTGCTTGGGTTCAGAAACTTAGCTTACATAACATTGCAAAACTGTTAGATTGTGCAATTAAAAACTAGTTAATGCTAAAGAAATATGCTAAAGAAGCTAAAGCAAATGCTAGTAAGTATGTCATATGATGAGATGCAGTGAAAGAACATAAAATAAATAACAATAGCACAATATTTTTGGTCAGTGGTCTGATCTGGTGTCCAAATCACCCACATGGCAGCCTACATTACTACATGAAGGTTACGTTAATGCTAAAGATTAATACTGAAATTAAACAAAATTTTTTAGTCATTAAAAAGTGTTTACCTGTTCACTAAACCTAGCTAACTCACCGTTAAATAAGCTAGCTGATGCAAAAGTGATGGTCTGCCATTTTAGCACATTAGCTAAAAATAAATAACTAGCTAGCTAATAGCTTCCTAAAATAATGTATTAAATAAGTCTAGTTAGCTCGGTAGCTTAACACTGTAACCCAACCCCAGAGAGATTGACCAAAAAAAAATGAATCACATAGCAACAAATATTATTTTAATGAAATCTGCCTTCGATGTTTCTAGGCCTCCAGGACAACACGTGGTACTGCGATTGCCGCATATCCAAACTTATCGAGATGTCCAAAATGGCTGAAGGTCCTGTGGTTCTGATGGACCCGTTGGTGACCTGCAGTGGGCCGGAGAACCTGGCTGGGGTTCTGTTTAAACGAGCAGAACTGGATCAGTGCGTTAAACCAACGGTGATGACTTCAGCCACGAAGATCACGTCTTCCCTCGGCAGTAACGTGCTCCTGCGCTGTGACGCTACGGGTTATCCGACGCCGACGCTGCTGTGGAGCAGAGAGGACGAATCAGCGCTCAGTAACCCAGGTAACACTCAGCGCCGAAACTCAGTAACACACTAGAGGGTGTGTGCTACAACAATTGAACAACGTTGGTGTCACATTTTAAAAGTAAAAATCTTTGTAATAGCCTTTAGTAGATTATTTATCATTGACTTGTCTGCCATAAATGGCTGCCATTAGCTGCCATTAGCTGCCATTAGCTGCCATTAGCCAATTACATTCTACCAGATTTGACAAGCTTGAAAGCAACCAATCGTAATGAAATTTGGCATCTTTTTAGAGAAATTCCTACGACATCTTCACGCCAGTTTGGGTTTCTGCTGCTCAAAACCCTTTAGCGCCATCAGCAGGCCAAGTTTTAAGTTTCATTTCTACTCGCGGCTTCTGAACTGATTAACTAAATTATAACAATTTTGTTAACGCAAATGTAAAGGTACTTTCATTAACATAGTTAACATCATTTTTGTCATCTCTTAATATTATACATTTAATTTAACACATATTAATGTTGGCTAAAGCTTTAACAGCTAAAACAGCTAAATCTTTCTTGGGGGCTTTGACGGTGTATTCTATAAAAGATTCAATGAAATGTCTTATGAGGTTTATGAATGTTTGGGAAGAAATCTCTTATAGGTAACCAATAATTTTCAAAACAATAACAAAATGGTAATAATTTTATCCCGAAGCATCAAGTGCTTATTGAAGTGTTTTTAATGATGAGTGTAATTCCTCTTTGCATGTTTCAGTTGTGCAGGAGTCCCCAGGCGAAGGTGTTCGATGGTCCATCCTTAGTCTGCAGGGAATTGTGTTAAAGGACACCGGCGTTTACCGCTGCAAGGCAAAGAACGTTGCTGGAAGTGCAGAAGCCGCCATCACACTAACTTTGGCTGGGATGGACCTCACAAGTCCATCTCCTCCCTTCAACAGGACATTTCCTGCTGTTACAGAGGCTGTGGTTTCCTTTTCTACCAACATCACCACCACCACCATCACCACCTCCACATCCAAACCATCTCTGCCAACACTGCAATCTATAGCTAGCAAGCTGAACTTAGGCCCAGGTGGAGGCATCCAGAGATCTCCACCTGAGGGAAATACATCTAAGATGGAGCAGAGCAAAAATGGCACCAAAGATAAAGCTAGGAAGAAAGGCAGCTCGTACATCAGAGATGTTGAAGTGGTTGAGGAAACAGGAGACAGTGCAATTGTGTTATGGATGAGTGAGGGGTTTCCCAGCGAATTGCCCCTGTCAGTGGTGTACTTTCCATACGATGCAGAGGAGATAAAGGAGACTGTGGACACTGAGATTGGAAATGGTAAGCTTCTTCTTGAGAACCTGTTTCCCAACCAGATGTACACGGTCTGTTTGGTTCTCAAAAGTGGGAAAGAGCAGTGTGTGAACTTTAGCACTCTGGACACGATTATGGATGCTGGACAACTCAGCTGGCTGTTAATCGTCAGTGGAATTGCTTGTGTTTTTGCGCTTCCTCTCATTGTTCTCCTTCTCTACAAGATCTCATTGCTGTACTGCAAGAGGAGCAGCAACAGGAACACTGAAATGGATGACGACCTTTCCAAAGAGACTTACGTGAAATTTGAGACTCTCGCGATGCAGCAGAGGATGCTGAATGGACAGGCGAGCGATCTCTGGACCCGACGGCTGACGCAGGAATCAGAGAGGATGCTCCTTTGCTCACGTTCAAGTATAGACTCACAAATAACCTACAAAAGTGACAATTCACGATCTGAGTACCTTTGCTAGCTCTGTGTGAGAGAAGCGTAATGGCCACCTGCCTTGTGAGCCAATAGCACTGCAAGTGGGCGGGACGGCGGTCTCCTTTGTGCTCACCATTTTCTTATTCTTGCTTGGCGTACATGGTTTAGCGCTAGGGTTTTTGTGGTAAAATTGTAAAATCCACAACTGTTGGATTGAAAGGTCAGCCATATTCTGACATTTTCATCTACCTCACTGACAGCAAGCATCCTCTGATTGCTAGCCAGCTGGTTATATGCAATGATATACTCTTAGAAGATTTAGTCCATCTTAAGAGTTCTTCAGGTGTCCATCTGGAGGAACTTTTAGATCTCTATAGAAGAAAACTTCTCTGTTAGCAATTATTCCAAGTGAAACCACTTTAGAAATCAAGTGGACTGATCCAGAGAGCCTTTAAAGAACCATTTTTTTTCTAAGAGTGTAGCTTTCTGCTTCCAGAGAGAAAAATCCCAAGTACAACATTTTAAGGAGGCTACAACTATTTAAAGAAGCCTTGAAGAACCCTTTTTTTATAGAATCTAAATTTTAAATGCCTTTAGCTATTTAAAAGATAATAATTAGCAGGGTTCCTTAAGGGTTCTTTGCATCCCTGTTAGTGTTTCTCTATTAGAGAGGATTCCAAATAAAACCACTTTAGAAAGCTAAGGAAGTGCAACTATCCACAGAACCTATGAAGAACTCTTTTCTTTTTTTTT
>CM040981.1:997458-1004919 GCA_022985145.1 Pangasius djambal | reverse complement strand
TCTCTCCTGTTCAGGGATGTAAAATGTAAATTCTCTGTTAGGTCACTATAGACTTGTCCTGTGTCCCCTCTCCCTTTCACACTCTCCTGACCCTTGTGGAGCAGACATGTGTGGAGGTCATGCCTGGCGTTTGTTCCCAGGGGACGAATGATCTCAGAGGCCCGTAAACGCCGAAGCAGGATTATGTTTTTGGGGAGATTAGCGGCCATTTTGCACCTGATTTTCTGGGTGGAGAACGGCTGCTCTGATTCATCCACATCATGCTGGACGGCAGGAAACTGGAGCTGTATGGGTGAGTAAGATCTACGCCTCAG
This sequence comes from Pangasius djambal, assembly GCA_022985145.1. Taxonomy (NCBI): domain Eukaryota; kingdom Metazoa; phylum Chordata; class Actinopteri; order Siluriformes; family Pangasiidae; genus Pangasius; species Pangasius djambal. The sequence continues at coordinate 1,004,605 of CM040981.1, read as the reverse complement.
TCTTCCGGTTAATCATTCACAAAAAATTAACAAGATTTTCATCAAAACTTCCGCTAATGGAAGTCTGACTGCTCCGGTTCCTCTTAAGGTTTCTCCCTCATGTCGCCTCTGGGATCTAAATCTACATCTGGAATTCTGTTAAACTGCTTTGTGATGATGTCTTTGCAAATGAAAGTAAACTGAATTTATAAAATTTAATTAAATTCAGACTGACTGAAAATCAGCTGCTAGTCATTACAGTAAGAGTTGACAATTATCAATTAAAATAGTTCTGGTTTAAATTCGGCATTCTTCAAGAATAAGTACTGAATATCTAAAATTGTGTATTATGTTTAGTAACCGATGAAAACAAACATTTTTTTTGGACCAAACTTTAGGGACGGATTTACAGTATTATTCAAATAATCCAAAAACATTTATTTATTTATTTATTTATTTAAAGACTGTGAAGTGAATATTTTAGATATTCAGACACAGAATCATACAAAATATGACAAAACTGTAAAAGTTCCTGAATAAATCTGGTTACGTAAACCAACTAAAATGCATAAAGTTTTGTTTTTAGAGCAGAAGCCGATAAAATAAAGTGAAAAAGTATATAATGTTCAATAAAAACCAAATTTATATTAAATAACATCACAGAAAATGACTGCATACTTTACACACGAGAAAGTAAACACACCACATGCTTGCTTTTCAAGTACGTCAAGTTGTGAGAGCACTGTTGCTAGGCAACCCGGAAATGCACACTATTAGCTTGCTATCTCATAGCTGTTAAGTCTTTTATACAAATAAGTGAAGGCACAATGACGAAACAACCCACATAAAACTATAGAGAACATTGACATTTTCCTCAGATGTGTTGGTAGATAATTAAGAAATCACTTTGTTTGACTAAAACTATGCTAATTACACTTAGCATAGTGCTAATGGAAATGGCACATAGTCCGGCATGTTGAGGAACGTCAACATTGCTACATGACTAGTAACCTATCAGAAAAATGTCTACAAAGTTAAATGTGAACATTATAAGGTCAGTGTGTATTCCTGTAAGTAAACAAATAATTTAAATAAATAGCATAAGCTAATACTGATGCTAATAGTTAGGCTAGTTAGGACATAGCTTTAGGCAATGTCAAGGCACTGCTATGCAATGTTAAGCTAATATTGGGGCTAGAATTTTTAATAACGTAGGGTTTTGTAGGCATTGTGACAAATCTGTCAGCGATATCAACATATACCTCAGATGTATTGACTGATTGCTAATTAATTATTGACATAAACAACATAAACAGGGCAAAATCCAAACCCATGAAACCAGAAACAAACCAAATCAATAATCAGAGCAACAAGAACAAGAACCGAAGGCTCAGTAAGTCAGGCAGTAATACACCGCGTGTTACTTGGCCATGAGTGTGTGTTTGAGAGCGTTTTATAAAGTGGCAGGTGTGATTGGAGACAGGTGTGCATGATCAGTGGACGTAAGTAAGAGTGTGTGAGACGGGAAGTGTAGTCCATGGCAGCCATGTTTGTAGGCTGCAGTGTGTTCTGGGAAATGGAGTTTAACACAGACACAACAACCGCAAAAAAATTTAACTTTAAAATCAAAAGTAAATGCTACAAGAGTAGGCTGTTTGTGTGTATAATTTAAACACCTAGCCTAAGATAATACTAACAATTTAGCCCAATGATTAGTGTTCTGCAGGAAGAATGACAATGGAAACAGCATTTACCTCAGACATGCTGGTAGATTACTAAGAAAAAGATTGTATGACTAAAAAGTGCACTAATTAGATATTGAAAGAAAGAAAGAAAGAAAGAAAGAAAGAAAGAAAGAAAGAAAGAAAAGATAGGTGGATAGATAGATTTGGTTTGAGATATAGATGAGTAAAAAGAAAGACAGATATGCAAACAGGCAGATAGATAGATAGATAGATAGATAGATAGATGGCGTTCTGCGTTGTTCTGCGATGTTCTCTGATGTTCTGCGTTGTTCTCCGTGTTCTCGGTTCTCTCGCTCCAGCCTGGCAACGCTGCACTGACCCTCAGTTCAGCCCAGAAAGCCTCCATTATCACACGAGTTGTTCAGGAAACAGCGGCTTTTCTTCCTCAGGAAACAGCGCGGCTGTGAACTTCAGCCCATTCCAGCGAGGAGCAGTGTGTCACTGAGCAACCATGATTCAGTGCAAATGCTTTTTCAGGAAAAAGACTGTCACAAAATCTCTATCACCAACGCAACAAAGCCTTTTGTTTACTGACGGTCCTTTTGTCTTTCAACACAAAGCTGTTCCTGAATTTTAGTGGATTATTGGTGAAGTCCAAGACTGTAGGCCTCAGAATGAAAAGAGTGGAAGCTTGTAGACCTAAGGATGAGAAGACTAGAAGCTTGTATACCTCAGGATGAGAAGACTAGAAGCTTGTAGACCTCAGGATGAGAAGAGTGGAAGCTTGTAGACCTCAGGATGAGAAGACTAGAAACTTGTAGACCTCAGGATGAGAAGAGTGGAAGCTTGTAGACCTCAGGATGAGAAGAGTGGAAGCTTGTAGACCTCAGGATGAGAATACTAGAAGCTTGTAGACCTCAGGATGAGAAGAGTGGAAGCTTGTAGACCTCAGGATGAGAAGACTGGAAGCTTGTAGACCTCAGGATGAGAAGAGTAGAAGCTTGTATACCTCAGGGTGGGAATACTAGAAGCTTGTAGACCTCAGGATGAGAAGACAGAACAGAACTTAATAATATTAAACATTAGACACTTTTTATTAAGACAATAACTAGAAATAAGTTTTACAGTTAGATTCTCATTTGCGAATGTACTGCTTATTTTTATGGGATTTGATGTAACGTGTTAAAGTTAATGTTAATGTAAGTAATTAATGAAGTTAATAATGAAGTAACACCGACGCGGTTTTGTGTAAAGATCCCGAGCCGTATCTGCTCATTGGCCTCAGAAACGTCATTCTCCGGATCAACCTGGACGGCGGCGGTCGAAAAAGGCTGGCGTCTGGCGTGGGAAACGCCGCGCTGATGGACGTCCACTACAGGGAAGGAAGAGTGTATTGGGTCGACACACACACAGGCGTCCTGAGTCGGGTCGACTTGGACGGGACGCGCGCTCAGGTGATTTTAAAACTCTAATTATATCACGGAGCTGTGAGTTCGTTAGGAATTTGTGCGAATGTGGTGGATCGTGTTTGTGAATGTTTACTCCGCTTATAAACCTGCATCTTTTACTGCAAATTGCGTCTCGCAAATTGTTTTGTCGTCGTATGCAGGCGTCGACCCCGAGAGTAACAAGATGGAACAAAAGTGTAAATCAGAATTAAAAATTTTGCTCAATTCTGTCCGTTTCTGGAGCCTCCTCGAGCTCGAGAGAGGAATTTATGGCTCGAAATCTACATTAAAATTGTTTAAATTGATCATCAGTGAGATGAACTGATCTTCGTTTTGACCTTATTAGCACTTAATGTCCAGTTTATACATAATAGAGAAGATCACAAGGTTCATTATATTAATTTTAAACAGATGAATGCAGCTTTTGTGTGAAGTGCAGCTTTAGAAACTAGGATTTATTTATCGTTATTCGGCTCCTGAGAGAATTTGTCACATCTTTCTAGAAACTTCTGTCACTGGGGAAAGGAATCTCAGGCCTGGCTGTGGACTGGAGAGGAAACTCAGTGTACTGGAGCAGCAGGAAATCAGGGACGATCCGGAGAGCAGATCCAGACGGACACAACGTAAAAACCGTCCTGAGAGACCTGACTCAGCCGAGCAGCGTGGTTATCGATCCAAACGCAGGGTAAAAAAATCCAAATCCGGTTTCCGGTCCTTCACTTATTTTATACCACATGCTGTTGATTAATTTTCTCTAACAGCAGCTCTGAATGTAGTGCAGCACCAAATCACAGGTTTAATTATAAGTAATGCGGTATCGTTTCTATAGCAACAGATGATTCACAGGGACTTGGACGGCGAAAGCTCCGGGAAATCATTTCTATGTTAATTTTTTTCTTTTAGGAGGTGTTTATTTAACATGTTTGGAAGGAGTCTCCAGTGTCAGCGCTTTGTAACTTCACAGAGGAGTTTACGCGTTGCGGTTTCTCGGTGACATGCGTAACAAGCTCCGTTTTTACGTGATAAAAGAAAGGCTGGTGAGGGAAAGACTGTTTATCGCTGCTATGATGTAAGCGAGAACAGGAACGAACAGAGGTTCCACAACAATAGATGTAACTACAAATGGATAAAAAGTATTATGCGTCATTCTTTAATGAATTAAACATAATAGTTGATAATGTTCTGTGGTAAAAGAGGAATGTAGCACTTGGTAACAGGCGGTAAACTCCGCTCTCTCATGTCACTGATTGTTTTACTCTAACAGCACGACACACAGGGGATTAGTCCCTTCATATCCCACAGTTTGTGTACAAAAGTGAAAACCACACGCTCACGTGTGTTTGTATATCCAGCTTGTCAAACAGTGACAGCCAAAAGGTCAGTGCAAATACCACCAAGTTTGTTTAAACCTTAAAAAAACGAATCCTAGATGGCAGAGGACAAAAAAAAAAAAACTGGGAAAGAGTCTGAGGCCTTGGCCACGACTTCAGAACAAAACTTATTTATTATTATTAATATTTTTATTATTATTATTATTATTTATCACAGTGTTGGTCTTCCGTCCTCACTGAACAGTACAATATAAACACAGCATTCCTTAATACAAGATATAGTACATTCACCGTGCACGCTTGGCCTTAGTGCAAAAAATAAAGACAAAATAAAAGTAAATAAAATAAAAATAAGAATAACTAGCGTAAAATAAATTAATTACACTAGCTTTATTTTCAGCTTGGTATTTTGATTCAAATGATTTATTTTACAGGCTGCACCGAGTTTTAAAAAATGTTAAAATATGTATTTTTAAAATATAAAATACAATTGTACCTTAATATAATATATATTTTTGCATGCCTACTGTGAAAAAAAACTACATTGGGATATGAGTTAGCGTTAGCGCTAGTCAAGGAGAAAAAGTCAGCACAAATTCGCACAACCAAACAGGTGTGGATAGAAAAAACAGTGACAAAAACGAACAATTACTTTCGTTGTACTGAACTACAAAAACAAACATTAGCTGTGGTTTAAATAAATAAATAAATAAATAAAAGTTACATAGCAACAGGAGTTAGCATATCCAGCTAGTCATTCTGTGAAGGTGAAAATGTTTCACACTCCACAGCACCGGTGCACAGCTTTAGCTTGGCTTTTTAACATGATTAAACAATAAACGTTATTTTTACAGACAGTTTGTTGTACTGAGATACAAAAACATACAGATGTGGTAAAATAAAAAAAAAAGGCACATGTGAGTTAGCATATCGAGCTAGTCAAACAAAAGGTAAAAAGTGCAAATACTCACAACAACCTCACAACAACCTCACAACAACATGTGGACTATTTGTTTAATGGTTTCTGGTTAAAGACTGAATCACAGATGGCGGATGACTAAACCTCCTGATGAGCAAACGGCTAAGAACCCTGTTAGCATGCTAGCATGATAGTGAGCGCTGGAGCTTCAGACGGTCCCGTTTTTTCCAGACATGGCTGTCACCTGGGTGTAAGATCTTCCTGTCTCACACAGACCGAGACTTCTTCTGCTCGCAGATATCCATCAACGTGCTGCTCGTCACTTGCTAACCAAAACGACAAACACTTTGGGTTAGCGGTTGGCTAGCACTCGAGCTAAAGAAAAAGCCATCACACATTCCATAATTTGGATTCTTTGGATCTTATGCTGCCTTTCGTCCTCCTCAGATGTACGTACATAAGAGCTCGGAGGTGATGATTACGATGTGGTGTGTGTTCAAGCGGATTTGGTCCGAAAAAATGGGTGGTGTCAGAAAAATTATTGTGGTTTATAAGAGGTTTACTGTAGGTAACACTTTCTATGAAGCTCATGCTAATAATGCATTATAGCCCCATTTATAATTACTTATAAAGACACTTATCAAGACCTGTACTTCATTATAATAACGGTTATAGCTACATTTATACTGTTGTAAATAATAAAACGTATCATGCGTTATAATGTGTATTTCTCTCAGCCAATAAGAACACACTGTACTGAATTCCTATTGGTGGAGAACGATGGAGTGTTGATCTTGTGTTAGGAATTCAGCTAAATTACCTGCACTAATAATTACTAAGTAAACGTTTGTGATTTTTATAGATATGTGTTTTGGTTGTCGGCCGCCGTGATGTCCAGTATCCAGCGCTCGGATCTGACGGGGGCTCTGACCACCACGGTGCTGAAAGTCCCAGACAGACTGCTGTGTTTGGCCGGCGATGCTGTGGAGAGGAAGCTGTTCTGGATCCAGCTCGGTGTGAACGGACTCAGCACTCTCGGCTCCTGTGACTACAACGGCAACGTCGTTAGCGTCATCAACCAGAGATTAAGGTGAGGCTCAAGTACTGAAGCTAATCATTTAATCACATCACACTTTCAGGTCTAAATGTCTGAGTCCAGTCACAAGAAGGGTTCACCTAATTATCAAAAAAAAAAATAATAAAAAAATAATATATATATTATTCTGCACATAATTTTAGTTAATCAGGTATAGTACCTGAGAGATATAGCTTTATTATGACCAAAAAATAATATATATATATTTTTTTTTTAAAGTTATACTATATTATTATAATGTATATATTAGATATATTATGCTTAATAAGATAAAAGGCCGTTTTAAAAATTAAAACCTGTAAATAAAACCAGTAATTAAATATTTAAAAAAAAAAACATTATCAATATGTTGATTGTAGTAAAGGAAAAAACTGTAATGAAAGCTGAGATTATTGTAAAATTATTATTATTATTATTATTATTTGCTTTTTATAATGTCATAAAATTTTAAAATTTAATTTTGCATGTCATAAATAAAAGAGGAGCCCAAGTTCACTGAAGTTTGGAGTAAAACCAGTAATTAAATCTTTTAAAGGATTTAATTGATCAAGATTGGATTAATTCTAAAAATTACATTATTGAAAGTATTTTAATTGGATAAATTTACAATCAGTTAATAAATGCAATAAAAACAGAAATGTTTCAACAATTACGTTCACGTGTCGCTGTGTTCACAGGTAAACTCCACC
>CM040981.1:949846-982825 GCA_022985145.1 Pangasius djambal | reverse complement strand
TGTGTGTGTGTGTGTGTGTGTGTGTGTGTGTGTGTGTGTGTGTGTCAGGTGCAGGAGGTGTTCAGGAACGCGAGCTGCGGTGGACGTGGTCAGTGAGACGAGTGTGTGTGAGGAGAGCGTCACTGAAACACCGTCCATCAGCCCGCAGGTAAAACTGAGGAATATTCACAGCAGGAAGAACATTTTAATAACGTTTTTAATGATATTTAATTCATATCTGAAATGACGTTCTGACACCGAAGGAAGGAGAAACTGCTGTACTGAGATAATGACATCATTTACGGTTAATTATTAAATAAATGATGAGTTTTGAGACAGTGACAGGAGTAACGTCAGTGCTGCCACAACACTGATGGAAAGATTAGATGTTAATGCGGAGCTTCTTAATCTTCACAAATAACAATTTATAATAAATCTAGATGTGCATTTTTCTGAAAGAAATTCTGTACTTACAAAATGATGGGACGAAAAAGAACTTGATTATTTTTTTTGATGTTTTAAAAACCCTCAAAAACTCTCAGGTTAAAAAGTTATGGACAAAAAGAAAAGCGATGAACAGAAGAAAATATATAGGGATGGAAACTAATGAATAAATAAATGACTGAATGAAGGGATAAAAAAGATATAAAAAAAGATTAAGATGAGAAAGAAAGAAAGAAAGAAAGAAAGAAAGAAAGAAAGAAAGAAAAGGATTACATTATGTAAAAATACTTAGCTATTAAATAAAATTAAAATTGTTTCTTTTCGGGTTTATATAATTTAGAGTCACATTTTTAGTGAATAAAAATGATAATAAATAATGACTATTTGATAAATTATTACGCCACGCTTAGTCCACACGTTCAGATTATTGCAGTTTGTGTGTGCATAATTATTGGCACCCTTTAAAAACTTTTAGGATGAGTGAAATATATCATTTTTAAGTAAATTTATTTGAAGAATTTTTTTTTAAATGTTATTTTCACAGCACGTGCGTCATGTGTGTTTTTACCTCCAGTAATTCTTTTGAATAAAACATTCCTGAGTTATGTTTTATTTATTTATTTATATTTCAAGTTCACCTGAATGTTTAGGGACTCTTAAGTGGTCATCCATGACCTTCTGTTTCACTGCGGTGTAAATAAGAGGTGACACACAGCTTATAGATGGGTTTTTAACTTCCTTAGAATAAATTTACTTTAATTAAACATCAGATTTCTCTCATATTTCCTGAATGAGATTAAGCTAATTAACAAGTAAGACATTTTTCATAAGCTTTTTATGCCTCATTACCAACGGTGCCAATATTTCTGGACCTGTAGGTATATGCTGGAAGATGGGAAAATGTTTGTAATCACTCAGTGTGTGTGTGTGTGTGTGTGTGTGTGTGTGTGTGTGTGTGTGTGTGTGTGTGTAGTTCTATGTGGTTCTGGATCACAGAGTGTGTAACGATGAAAAGATGGTCCACATGATCGGTTCTCAGAGAAGAGGAGTGTGTCCATGCTGCTCCTCAGAAACAGGTAACACACACACACACACACACACACACACACACACAAGCCATCAATAAAGCAGATATTAATAAATAATGAATACAAATGTTTTTGTGTGTGTGTGTGTGTGTGTGTTTTAGAAGAGAGTGTTGTCTCAGAAGACCCTGGGACTCAGAAAACACTTGTGGATTTTGCAGACACACAGGAGTCGTGTATGAAGCCCAGCGTTAATCTGATCTCTCTGGACGACTCAAACACACCGTCACTGATCTGAACATCTGCTGCCTGTGTGTGTGTGTGTGTGTGTGTGTGTGTGTGTGTGTGTGGTTTCCTCACTGTATAACCAGAGATCTATTGTGTGTGATCATTAGAGTCTGGGCTGTGACGATGTATCGATGTGAGGGTATACTGCGATAATAAATAAACTAAAATATCAATAATGACAAACACACGTCATTCAGAGCTCAGACGTAACTACAAACTTAAACGCTATTCAGAAGGTACGTGAGCACCTGGGGGCGGAGTTTGTCTAAAACAGAGGCGTGTCTCAGTGACGTGCCGCTGTCTGATAGTTTGATGTAACCGCAATATATCAGGCTGCGGTTTACCTTTCGGCTGTAAATACACTCAAACACACAATACAAAACAAATAACTATGACGCTATTAATTTAATAATAATATCTTCCCTTTGAAGTGCATGAAAAGTTTTTATTCATACAGTCGACTTTGGACGAGACGCATCTTAATCTCGACGAATGAATTATTTATGACTAAAATGGTGAATGGAGTTAACGTTTCTCTGCAAGCGTACAGCAGATGAGTGCTTGGTCAGATTATCCTTCAAACCGACGGCACATTTTCTTTACAGGAGAGCGCATCGAATTAACGCAAAGATTAAAAACATAAAATCTCCTACATCCCACACACACATTATGATCTCCTGACCTCGATTTAGTATCTCGTGGCATCATTACTTTGTGTGCGCTAGTGACCATCAGAGCACGATACAATAACAGTCTGCGCTGGATCAAGTGCTATTCTACATTCTGTGCTGCTGAAAAATGAGTGTGGAAGCCATTTTGTTTAATTAAACCAGTGATTAATGTGATAATTACAACTAGGACTATTCATGCAGCAATATATCAACAATGTACGAGATTCCTATCAGATTTATTTCAATACACGCCATCTTCTCATTCATATATCATCGTACAGAATGAAATGTGGGCGGAGTCAGACTATACACACACAACAGTGGTTTTAAGTTAAACTAGCTTTAATTATGTAAGAAGAGTTTATATGTGGCACAATGGTAACGTTAATGATAGCATCTTGCTAGTTTATTTACTTCAGGATTTTGTAATAAATAAATAAATAAATAAATAAATCCAGCCCGTAAAATAGCTCCGCCCACAATCATAACAGGCAACTCGTAATGCACGTGTAATTTTAATAGAGATGGGGAACTTGTCAGTTTTTAACTGAACAACAATATGGAAATTTTATTGAAATGACAAACCTTTAATGTTAACAAAATCATTAATTATCATTAAATAGTTTCTTATTATATATAATTCTTCATATCAATGTGTGCTTTTATTATTATGAGCAAAATGTTGATAAGATTCCCTTTCATTTCAGCTGAATTTCAGATTTTCCTGTTCACTAATATTTCTGATTGTTATTTTATAGGATGTAAGATGCTCTGTCTGTAGATAACACTGTACGCAATGTGTGAGAAGAGAAAGAGGATGGATAGAGAGAAAGCCGTGAAAGAAATAAAAGCTTTGTAGCATTAGTGTAACATTATAACAAGCCTAGTTAATTGATGCTAATAATCACATCGCCATCGGCTCCCAGTTTATTACATATAACGAGCTAGTAGCTAATAAACTAGCATTCTGTACGACTATAAAGCTAATAATGTGGAGTACTTCTGATTTCTCTCTTTCGTTTTGTTCATGATACAAATACATTACGAAATAAACACATTTTGTGTAAATGCCCCAAATGTTCTTTCATTTTCAGGAACTAAAATAGAACGTTGGTATTAAAGTGAACTTTTTTTGTGTTATTCTAACAATAGTGTAAGAGTTTTATTACAAGGCACTTTTACAGAAATCTGTATTTAGAGCCCAAATGAGGAACCACAGGTAAGAAGATATTGGCAAAGAACATTAGGAGGCAATAACAAGGAGCAATGTTTAGTTTGTTTACAAAGTTATAAAGTTTGTAGTTTTCTTGCAAATTCATTCCTGTGCCTGTATTTTCCGTAAAGTTCTGAGTTACGCTTAGGGCCCAGATGTTTAATTCCAAAAGTCTCTTTCAAAAACAAGATGATTACAGCATGAATTATTTTATAAAGTCTTGTAATCTAACTATTTCTATATTAGCCACTTTAGCGGTGATTTTTTTTCTCCCCACAGAACCCAAACAGATTACGCATTTTTATTATCGATTTAGTTTCACATTATTCATAACCCAGTCAATTCAGATCAGTCAATAACTCTAATAACGTAATAATAAACAGCTATAACAGCTTTAATGGAGGTTGAATGTCATTGCGGACCCTCTGGTTGTGCTTCACAGACCCCCACTTTGAGAACCGGGGCTCTAGAGGCTTAATTTAAAACATAAATGTTGTTTTGGATTTCAGTATATTGGCTATGAGCCATACGGACTCGTGGATTAGTGCGTCTCATTTATTTATGCGCGAGCGTGAGGGTGAGATGTGTTTCAGTCCCTCGGGGTGTGAGAGAGAAATCTCAGCAATACATCAGTGTTTTCATACACACACACACACACACACACACACACACACACACACACACACACACACACACACACACAGGTACCATCACTGGCCCATATGTCTATTGATTTTCGGAGAAGCTCCACTTATCTCTATATTGGCCTCCATTACGGCGCGGCCGTGCGGGTTACACTGCTGATAATAAAGCTGAAATCGTGTCAATTCCTCTGATAAAAACTTCACTTCGAGGCCTAACGGAGTGAAGAGAGATTCTTTAACCCATAAAGCTTTTAGATTTCAACCCCCACAACCCATCAATTTATCTAAGGTCATAAGCAACAAACTGAAGCCAAAGGCCGTGACAGTGTTTTCACCGAGGAAATAACACTCCTGTGCTCACTCTATTATCTATTTTATATATATATATATATATATATATATATATATTATTTTTAAAATGATAAAATTGCACTATTGAATCAAGAACAGAGCAAATGTGCAATGTTTTTGCTCCCCACACACAACATTAAAAAAAATAAAAATGAAAAAAAAAACATGAAAAGAAAGACAAAAGAAAAGAAACACGGATCCCTGTGCATTTTATCACTGATAAAAGTCTCTCTCTCTCTCTCTCTCTCTCTCTCTCTCTCTCTCTCTCGTGTCTCTCTCTCTCTCTCTCTCTCCCCAGCTGTAGGGAATTAAAATCCGACAGTCAGAGGATGAAGGCTGTAATCCACCTGAGACACAGACAGAGATACGGAAAGAGAGAGAGAGAGAGAGAGAGAGCACTTTCTTTTTTTCCGCTCCTCTCATCTCTCATCAGATGGTGTGCGTCTCAGTCTCCCCGTCCAAAAGGTGCACAGATGATGGGACTAAATCAGGAATTAACGGCCCACTCAAAGGCTTTACGACTGATCCTGCAGGTCACCGTGGAGCCCCGTGACCTCTGACCTCCTTCCTTCACTTAGCAGGAGGGATAATGAACGAATCTGGACACGGAAGGTGCATTTTTTTTTTTTTTTTTTTTTTACCCTGAAGTACTGTTTGGTCCAAAAATCTTAGTCAAGGACTTAACAAAAAGGAATATACAACTTTTTTGGAATTTTATTTCCCAAAAATAAAAGTGTCGTCATGGTAGACTCAGGAGAATCAAAGAGCGTTCTTTAAACGTTTATTTAATAATTAAGGCTTCTTCGCTTCCTAACAAAGTTCTACTCTGAAATCATTCTGATAAGGAAACACTTAGTTGTAGGGTCCTACATGAAAACTTCCACCAGAGGAACAGCCAAAGAACCTCCCGTGATCCTCCTATGGAAAAATCGCTTACATTTCCCACGTGATTATAAGAATAATATGTGATCGTGTGGGGAAAAAATCATATATGAAACATAATATGCGAAGAGTTGAAAAAACGTGTGTGTAAATTTCACATGAATCACCTGAAGAGACACGTTTGCATTAAAATAATTAAAAAAAAAACAATTTTCAGCTTCATATCAATCATTAACAGATATTTTTGAGTGGACATAAAATTGCTTTTCTTTCATTGATATTAAAAGACCCTTAAAAATCACAACAAATCTCAAGTGAGTAATTACGTGTGCTTTTTAGACACGTCACATACTGATTAATCGTATTATCACGTGATCACATACATCATTACTACACATAATACTATTATTCACCTTAGGTCACATTCATCACACTTAAAAAAACATTAAAATATGTTAAAATATGCAGGCAGAAAATCAAACATACACATCCAAGACATATTTGGCATCTAACATTAACATTTGATTAAACAGCTATTAAATCTATATACGTATTTATTGTAAGTAATGCAAGTCTGTCTCTAGTCTAATATTTATTTACTCACTTCAAAAGACGATGTTAAGCTCAGTTATTTTATTTTTGAATACATAATTGATTACATAGCAGTGATAATTCATAATTGCACATTTAAGTTATTATGTAATTAGCTCTGATATACAATTTCCTTTACAAACTGTAGTGGGCGGGGCTTATAGAGTGACACGTGAGTATTACAGTTAAGATTTATAACTTCGCTGTGTCCTAAACACACACCAGCAAGTGACTCCTGTGATTTAGTTATTATGCAATAATTGTCTAAACACTCAGTGTTGTGGATTAGCCAGAGTAGGGGATGTGATTATTGTTGTTGTTGTTGTTGTTGTTGTTGTGAGAAGATCATTAGATTCAAACCACACAGATATAAACACAAACCTCATATCCACGTCTGATTTGTAAAGACATTACCATTAATCTCCCTTTGTATATTTGTCAAGACATTAACCCGTGCATTTGTATCTCAACTCCATTATTGCTGCTTGTTAAATCACATGCCGTCCACCAGGGGGCAGTAAGTGACAATAATTCACAAACCAACCAAGGTGACCCTGAAAACGCTGAGGATTCAGAAACAGGGAGAACCGTCTAACACGCTGGTCTATAAAGAACCGGGTTCCACTTTATATTAAATGTCACTGATAACAATACAGGAGATGATAATGTCACTGCTGAGGATATATGAAGAGGGTTTATGAACTGCTAGAGATGATTACAGCAGTGTGTACATGCACGTGTGTATCATCTTTGCTTTCATCCACACGTGTATTTTGATGGTTGTTGCAGGACGTTCTGTCTCAGGTGGATTTCTAGCATGAGTTTTCTATCTGAAGGCATCACGCTGAAAGTACAGGAAATTCTATAAAAGTGTAAAGCTCTGGTGTAGCTTCGCTATCAGAAAGAAAAGCCATGCTGGAAAACCAGCAGTTCATGTATACGTAATGATTCTCATCCGGTGTAATTACCTGGGATCCAATGTCCTGTTACAACCGTCAGGACACACCTGTGGAGCCAGAAGTGAAGTCAGTACAGGTGTATTTACACAAGATGCCCTGCCACATTAAATGCAACTATTACCCTACATTCATGCTAGCACATCTTGCTTGTAGTTTGTTTCTTGTGGGTGTGTAGCATCTGCTTCTGTTGCTGCTTATGCAGAATTGTACAATTTTTCTCAGAATTTACGATTTTGCTGTCACAGATAAAAATCACATCGTGTCAGCGTTATCAGCAAATGATTTACTGTCAAACATGGCCGAAGCTCTGTCAGTAATTTTTGGTTAAAATCTCAGAGTGTGAGCGCTGCAACGTGTAGGACGCTCGTATAAAATCCACCAACAGGAGAGCGGCAATCTCACAGCACAGCTAAAACGCGGTAACTGCGATGTTGAGACGGAAACGAGACATTTTCTTGCTAATGGACAAGAAAAAGTCTCCTTAATTACTTCAAGCTCATGTGTGTTTATGCGAACCCGTTTTCTACACGAGCTGATTTCCAGATCACGCTGATTGATGACGCAATGTAAAGCGAAATGTAAGAATGTGATTTTCTTCAGTCACAGGTCGATCGTTACAGGATCTTCATCGTAAAGTCTGACGTGGAGAACACATCTTATCACACAGTCACACAGAATTCAGCCCAGATTTCGTTATGATCTCGTACAGTGTGACGAGTAATAATCTTAAAAACGCTGCTGAAATTGCACGGTTTTAACAAAAAAGAACTTCTTCGAACCAGGACGTGGTTGCATTTGGTCCGTCTTTGGGCCAGATGTGGCTACGTACCACTTTCAGAGCAAAACGCAGGTCTTCATCCACCAGCTTGACGCTTATCTAGCTTTACTCCGTGTGTCAGACATCTCTGTAATGTTTATACCTTTCACTCTGCATACGTGCTTTGCGCCCCAACATCCCGCTCGTGATTTTGCATGCTACAGGAGTGAAGTTATAAATCCGGAAAGAGATTAAATAGACGAGAATGAGCGAGTCAGCGTCCCGGCGTTTGCCTAATATGCAGATGAAATAGTGCTGCGAATGAATGATTCATGTGTGTCTGACAAGCTGCGTTTTCGCCAGTGCAAACACTCCAACTGCTCACATCACACACTCATTACATCGGAAAATTGGGTTTCGGCCTGGAATTATTAATATTCATTGTGAGCTGATGTGTAAGAGGCCGTGTTTGCTCATGATGAATCCATCTACGCTGTTTAACTGCCATTTGTTCTTTCATTAACTTCAGAGAGAGAGAGAGAGAGAAATAGATTCTGATAGAAATGTCAGTGACACGGGTTACTAATCAGACATGGAATAGTTTTGTACTTTCGGTTGTGACAATTAATTTCAACTTGTGAGGCGAATTATGACTAATGCAGACTAGAGAGACAAAGCTTTATTTTCCCCTTTGACATCAGCCTCAGGGTAATTAACACATTTAAATTAGTAAATGAAAAAAGTTGGCTTCTCTTGTTTTCCCAACACGCCTCAGTTTCTCTAATGATGTTCACAATCATTATAGAGATAATATTCAGCTCATATTTTACTTTAAGATAAACATGGTGGGGAAAAGTGTATAAAGATGGCTAATTACTGTAAATCTGTAAAAATAAATAAATAAATAAATAAATAAATAAAATTTTTAAAAAGTGATGTTTTTGGCATCCCATTTGCTCCATCACTTGTTTCACGTCAACTTACACCATCAGGAGGAACCCTGAGCATTAGGAATGGATTTAAGGGCTTCGTTTCCATCAGGTTTCTTTATATAATCATCACTGAGAGGAAGAGAAGATATTTAAGTCTTATTTTATATAAATAGCTATAGTTGTAATGCTATAAAATGTAAATGAACGGTGTGGACACATTGCTACACAGTATTGAACACCACAGTGAAAAAATGAGGCCTTGAATTCATTACATTTTGTCTAGTAAACATCCATACAAGCAATAATTAACCTTTTCTTCTAGGTTGTAACAGAACTGACTTTCATTTACACCCTTTTTTTTTGCATGCAGGATTAAATACATGATTTCACAACGGTCTAGCCTCAAGGCTCGGTGCAAATTTGTTAATGTTTAAAGAACTGCAGTTCTGGTGACTGCATTTGATTTGAAAACTCTCTGAAAAAAAGCTGAATATATGTGTAAAAGTGTCAGCTTTGATATGGTGATTGATGGTGAAGTACAAGGATATTTCAGACCAAAACATGGCTGCCTCTGCCATGAGGTTAAGACTCTACAACTGCCTACAACCTTGTTACGGTACAATACAAGGAAGAGACTTTTTACTCTCTCCAGAGAAATAGGTCTTCATTCAATAGTAATGGTATGGATACTTTTGAAGTCTGTTTTACAGACAAAAATGTACTTCTTTTTAAACATAAAACGTTGTTTAAATAAAACTATAACGTCCCCATATGTTTTTAGGACAACAATACCTCTCATTGTACATTATTAATGTGTTTATTTGAATTGAGGGTGCCAATAATTTTGCAGCTGACAGTATAATCTTGAGCTGTAAGACATTTAAATCTGAATCTGCATCTGAAAGGAAGTATAAGGGTAAGAAATAACAGAGAGAGATAAAAGTAGTTTTTAAATAATGCAACATGGATGTTTTATTCAAACCGAGTAATAAAATGTGGTTGTAGCAATAAGCTAAGCTAGCTTGTTAGCAATACAGCTAATATAATAGTTTTGGTTCTCCACAACTAGCTAGCTGGCTAAGTGCCTGTAGACACAAGTATTATATATTTCTCAAAAAAAATATACAGGGAGTGAATGAATGACCTTCTTCTTTTATTTAAATATTTTACATTCGTGCCTTTTTGACGCATCTGTGACACGATTCGGCTGCCACTAGGAGGCGAACTCCAACCAGTGTATCCAGAAGCTGTGTGTACAAAATTAAAACAGGGATAAATAAGTTTTTATTTATAAATTGAATCATGAAAGTAAAAAAATATTCTGAGTTACAACAGTGAGCTATGAAGGTAAACTATAAAAAGGAGCTTTGAGGTCAAATCTGAGCAGATGTTAAGATTTCGATTTTGTTTAGACACTGATGGATCAAGTGTCTATTATTTATATATATATATATATATTTTTTTTTTTTCCTCTGGTGCTCCAGTTAAGAGACAGATTTTAACTTTATTTTAGTGTGAAATACGACTGTAGGATTGTTTTAGTGATTATGTGAGGAGTTGTGTGAATGTGACTGATGTCTGATATAAAGTCAGAGAACAGAAACACAAATGGACACCATTCAACAACAGGTTTATTACAGTGAACACAGACATGGTGCAGGTTAACACACGCTCGAGTCCACAGCTATCTTCTGCACTCACTTTTCAGAACAGAGCATGATGGACACTGACCTTCAGCCACAGGAAGTAATACGTCATGGCCCCTAGAGGGCAATAAGGGCTCGGATAAATGGCTAGATGGCTGCATGGATGAGCACTCAGACCCAGAATGTCTTTATTTTCTTTATTTTTCATTATTTTGATTTCATTGGGTTTGTTCATTGGCATTGAAATGTCAGGTCTACGTAATTAGTTCAACTCGCTAATCTTTTATCTTTTAGGATTTCGACTTTTCGTCCCTAAATGATATGCACATCGAGAGGAACACTCCGCGACAACCTGAGAGAATTTTGGAGGTGCGATGCCGAGCACGAAACACATACAAACACACACAGACACACTGCGGCGTTGATGCGTCTATTGTACAAAACTATGCTACGTTCACTCTAGCGTCTAATTCGTTAAAAAATAAACAACTAAAACGGAACATTAACGCTATTAACATTAACTTCAAAGACGAACAATTTAGACAACAAATCTAGAATGTTCCCTCATCTCACCCTCCCTTAATCTCGTTTAAATTAATCTCCTTTTTGTATATTTATATTTAGACACTTTTAATATAATGTAGGGAATAGCATTGGGCACATAAACATCACGTGAAGACACTTGTTTTTTTTTTTGTTTTTTCAGTTATCATCATAATAATAATAGTAATTCTTCAGTGCAGCTCAGTAGAGCCCCCCCTAGTGGAGGGGAGGTGTATCTGTGTTAGTAGTACAGTATGCACAAGCATAGATCAACCTCAGATCAACTTAGGTTCTGTAAACCCCTCACATTGGTCCTCTGTTCATCTTCCTCAACCCCTCTTATCTATCTTTAGGTACTTCTTTTTACTGGATCTTCTTGGTGTTGTTCTTGGATTTGGTTTTGTTGACGTAAGCCTCGAAGAAGAACTGGCAGAAGAGCACGAAGTAGCTGAGGTACATGAGCGAGGACCAGAGGATGTTCTGGAAGTGTGATGGACACTCGTGGCCCTGCTGCATCCACAGGTACACCAGATAATTCACCACGCAGCCCATCAGCATCTGCGTGATCTGCGTGAGCGTGATGAACATGGCGAACTTGCGTGACACCCTGAATCCCGCCGCTTTCAGAGCGTAGTATGAGTACATGACCGCGTGAACCAGGTAGTTCATGGTCATGAACCAGCCGCCGCCCGCCACCATGTCTTTGTACGAGTACCAGGAGTAGAGCAACACGGTGATGTGGTGGTACCAGTGCAGGAAGATCAGCTTCTGCTTACGCAGGACGATGAACAAGGTGTCACCTGTGAAAGACAGTGACACAGAGAGAACAACAAGAGATGTGAGACAGAAGCTACAACTCAAATCATGCGATTTTCATACTTTTAGTGTTTTTAAACACACAAGAA
The DNA here is from genome assembly GCA_022985145.1 of Pangasius djambal. Lineage (NCBI taxonomy): Eukaryota > Metazoa > Chordata > Actinopteri > Siluriformes > Pangasiidae > Pangasius > Pangasius djambal. The sequence goes on along the minus strand of CM040981.1, from coordinate 970,995 downwards.
GACTGCAGGCTTTAGCGCACTTTTAACACCAGTTTTCCTCTCAGATAGAGGAAGGGGCGGAGCTAACAGGGGCCTAATTTTCATTTCTGTTTTAGTGTAAAATATTAGTGCTTGATTTGAGATATTACAGCTCTACAAACATCCACATGCATTTCATGATTCATATACATATAATTTACATAAAACATGCCATAATGTACTCTCATATACATATAATTTACATAAAACATGCCATAATGTACTCTCATATACATATAATTTACATAAAACATGCCATAATGTACTCTCATATACATATAATTACATAAAACATGCCATAATGTACTCTCATATACATATAATTACATAAAACATGCCATAATGTACTCTCATATACATATAATTTACATAAAACATGCCATAATGTACTCTCATATACATATAATTACATAAAACATGCCATAATGTACTCTCATATACATATAATTTACATGAGAGTAAATTAGGATATGTTTCATGTGTGTTTTATGTAAATTAGATGTACATGAGGGTACATTAGGGTGTGTTTCATGTAAATTAGATGTACATGAGGGTAAATTAGGGTGTGTTTCATGTATATGAGGGTACATTAGGGTGTGTTTCATGTAAATTAGCTGTACATGAAAGTAAATTTAGGTGTGTTTAGGCGTGTGATGTTAGACGTCCACGTTGCAGATTCATCATTTTGCCCTCAATCACCATCTGCGTCGGTTTCACAAATCAGACGCAGATTTGATTAGACATCATTCTGTTCTTTCACAAACTGATGAATTGATGTTTAAACGGGACATTAAAAAAATTTACTTTCAATTCATAAACTTTGACACATAGATAAGGGAAGATTTGGTCATAAAGATAAAGTGAATAAAATGCAGTGATTGTTTTTCATAACTGTTTAATTAAAAAGTTAGTTATCGTTTTATGGGATTTATTGCCAATTTGTTTCCACTAGCAAGTTTTCCTCTATCACACGACAGCTACCAGTCACGGAGACTAACACAAGGATTCATATTATTCATATTTTGGTGTGAAATGCTCCCTGCAGCCGATAATGCATCTGCTACATCACACTGACATGGCAAAATCTTTAATCTCTGCATTTCGCCTGTATATACCAAGTAAATACTATCAACAGCTAAAGATAGACTGGCAGCACTTCTGTTTGTGCAATGCACGAAATGCTAAATGGTTGTGAAAGTAAACATGATCATAGATAAGCTCCGTAGGGAGAAAGAAATGGCTCTCGAATGCAAACAATCCCTGTGAGAAATCTTTTATTGCCTGATCAATAGAGTGCTATGATATGGCAACCTGTATCTGAACCGTTCCTGAGTATTGTATAACCTGACGTAGGTTGTGAGACTGATATGGGTTCAAACTGAGCAGTGCCGAGCTGAATCATGGCAGAAACACAGCAGCAGTGTTTTTATAACTTCCTCATGGGGAACTTCTCGGTCCGGTCTTGTTCTCTTGCGTGTGTTGTGGTTTATTCTCAGTACAGCAGTGACACTGACATGATAGTATGTTCTTGATGCAGATATGATCCATCAGATACAGCTGATGTTTTTGGGGTTTTTAATGTTGTTAGAGTTTTAAACGCCGAGATGTCATTGCTGGATAAAGAAACAGTCCACAAACCAAAAAATCTTATCCGACAGCCAATCAGAAACTGACACTGAAGAAGGTTAGTTGGGTGTAAATGGACAAACTGAGCTAAAAATTCAAAAAGTGTTTTCGGTTTTCTTCATACTCATGTGTGTATGCTGATAAATACCAATCGGCTGTAAATTACCAAGCACAGAGCTTCAGAAAAGGCAGAGAGATGAAAACGACAAAATGGCGACTAAACCGTGAAAGAGAACCTCTAAATCTTCCAGTAATGCAGCTCAGCCACTGCGGCGCGTCGGTCACCATAGACACACACCAACTCTTCCACCTTTAATAGGGTGCCAATACTTTTGTCCTGATCGAACGTCTGGTTTTACTTATCTTAATTTATGGATGTTCATCATTATAATAATTCTAATAATCCGTAATCCGTATTTAAAATCGCAGCAACTCATCGACAGTTATACGATTTGAAGACGATCAAGCGAGATTCGCATTACTGAGAATCTTTATCTGTAAATTTTAGGAGAAAAATGTAGGATACAAACATGTTCATGAACTGGATTTTCACGAACACCGTATTTCTTGTGTAAATGCTCCTGCGAACGATTTACGAATAAATTTGTTCGTATCCTGTTTGTTAAATTAGGATGCTTGCTAAACAGGCTTATTATCTGGCAAACAAAGCAAGAAGAGTCATTACGACCAATCAGATTCAACTCCAACGTGAACAAACATGCAAATACTACATGTCTGTTTCAAGGATGGCTAATTTGTTTATTCTGTGATTGTGTATTTGTGCATGTTACATGTTAAGTGCTTGTCCTAGCAATAGCTTCGTTCTCAGATTAGATTAGCAAAACAAGCTAACTGTTCTAGCTATGTACACTCACCAGAGACTCCAACGATCTCTGCTACTTCTTTCTTTCCAAGCTTTATTTTTCTTCGTTACGTCTCTATACACATTTAATCAGAAGTCGTATATAACAGGAGAAGATAAAACCACGCTTTTAAGTTTTTCTTCCTCTGTTTTTTGCGGAAAGTAAATGAATTTAAATTGTTGTGAGCGGGGAACTGAAGAAACGTCGAACCACGTGCGCTACATGATTGGTCCGAGATGATCGTTTTGTCTGGATTGGCGTCATACAGCGTCATACAGCGTCATACCTTATTTGCATAGAATTGCGAAAATCGCAGTTTAAACGTCTCTGGAGTCGCGACTCCGTGTCGCACACGTACGTACGTGCGTATGTCTCTCCTGTCGCGCTGTCACTTGTTACTTTGAAGACAGGGTAACTAAGACAGAACAAAGAGCTAAAAGACTCCAGCGAAAAACAATACACCTGAAATGTCGGTCGCTCAAGGTCATGAAAAGGTCATGACATAAACTTTATAAACTATCATAAAACCACACTGGGTGTTGCTCAAAGTTCACAGGGCAAGAACAATTCTGGATTTATTGTAGATGCTTTTTATGTGCGTCTGGCACATAATGTAGGTGTGTATGGGTGTGTGTGTGTGTGTGTGTGTGTGTGTGTGTGTGTGTGTGTGTGTGTGTGTGTTTGGTTTCTACATCGATGGATCACTGACAGTGAATAAATGTTTAAGCAAAACATGATCCTACAAGTGAGGTGGAGAGCTGTGCTTGTTGGTGTGTATTCACACACAGACAGAAAACACACACACACGCACACACACCCACACACACACCGTCAGCACTGATGGGTGTGTCTTTGTGTGAGATAAATAGGCGTATGATTGAATGGAACAGAAGGATAGTAAGACTTGTGTGTGTGTGCGCGTGTGTGTGTGTGCGCGTGTGTGTGTGGTAATTATGCAAGTTAGCTTCATGTGAATGAGGACTGAGCTGTTGTACGTGTTTACCAGGAGGTTTTATTAATGAGATGTTTCTGTGACGTGTAATTGGAGAATGTGGACAAGCTGCATTTCTGTAGAATGGCGTTAGCCTCATGCTAGTCGATTCACCTTCACGTCACAGGCATGGAAAAGTCCAGAACACGTCAAAGATCTTTTATTTATTGTTTGTTTTTTCGCGTTTAGGAAGAACCTTTTCTTGATTTAAAATATTCATTCTCGTATTTCTCACTTGTGCAGCGCCCTGTTAGCATTTTTTCCTCAGTAGAATATGTAGAATTTTTGCTTGAGATAATTATTTTAGCAGTTAGCATGGTTTAGTTGGTTAGCAGGTTTGTCTGAGGTAATAACTTCAGCAGAATCTACAGTAAATAGCTGTTACCAGTTATCATATTTTAGCTATTTAGCTCTAACACAGCCAGTTAGCATTGTTTTTGTGAGGTAAATCCTTTAGCAGAATCTAACTAAAACATGCTAACTGCTAACAGTTATTGTTTAGCATTTGTCTGAGGTGATTCCTTTATCAGAATATGAATAGATGTTACCAGTTAGCATGTTTTATTTTGTTAGCGTTATTGTCTGAGGTAAACATTTTACCAGAATAGATTCAGAATGTAAAAAAAAAAAAAATAGTTGTTACCATTTAGCATTTTTCACTTGTGTAGCACTAACAAGCTGTTAGCATTTTTGTCTGAAGTTATTCCTTTACTAATGTGGATTCTGAATAAAAATTAGATGTTGTTATTCATGTGCATAGCGCTAACAATTCCTGTTAGCATTTTTGGGTGAAATGTTGCCTTTGCTAATTTCTGCTAAAGGGATTATTTCAGGCAGTGCTCTTCTATCTGAAATCGATGAGTAAAGATGGGGAGGTTTTTAGGATTGCTGAAGGTCTCACCGAGCTCCGGTGCTTTACTCAGCACGAAGGCGTACGCCCAGAACTTGCTGACGGGTCCGTTATAGAAACTCTGATCACACACACTCTGCTTCAGGCCTTTAGTCATCAGGATGAACGTCATGTAGCTCCCCGTGCGAATGGCACCGAATATACTGATGCAGAAAGAGCAGAAAAAAGACAGCAGTGTGTTACTGAGGCTGCTTTCAAGACATGAATGTGTTACTGTGTTCATTAGAGCATTAAAGGATAAACCCAAACCGAAATTCAGAGCACTTTGGACCAAAAACTTAAAATCAGCAACTGGATAAATTATAATAATTTATCACTTATAATAATAATATAACAATTTAAATCATTGTTAGTGCAAATTCATCCTTTCACTACGACATTAATCCACAAACCTGAGCTGACAATAATTAAAAGATTAAACTGAATTATTTCTTTATTCTTGTGGTCTGTATATTGACTGAGATGTCATGCTATTTAACGTTACTAGCTAGCCAGGTTCACATTAAATGCGTTAACGTTAGGAAAACAAATTCATTTATTTTAAAAATTCAGTAGCTAAGTGAATACCAAGCAAGCTAACATGAGGCTAACAAATATTTTGTATATTTGGCCAAGCTGACTAATGTTAGGTGAAATATTGTGGTGACGTTTACCTGAACACAGCGAGGGTTAAGGACCAGAGCACCAGCGGTTTCCTCAGTTCAAACTTCTCCCTCTGCTTCATCACATGCCGTCCGCCGAGGATACAGGCTGCGTAGAGCGCCGAGAACAGGAACGACTTCTTCCTGCACACAGGAACAAACAGAGGAACTTCTTCATGACAGAAAGTACAACATTGCATAAAAATAACCAGAACCATTAAAAAAATAAAATCTGACTGCAGTTTAGAGACAACAGAAGGCGTGTTTTGAGTCCATATATGAAAATGTTATCACCTCTAAATGGGAGTGTCTTTGAGTCCATATAAGGAAATCAAAGCAGCTCTGAGTGGCTGTGTCTTTATGACTATATGGGGAAATTAATAAATAAATAAAATGAGAATAATTCTGTGTGGGTGTGTCTTTACAGCCATATCTGGGAATGCGGGCATGTGTCTAAGTCCATATATGGAAATGTTATCACTTCTGAGTGGGTGTGTCTATATGGCCATAGAAGGAAATGTGGGCGTGTCTTTGAGTCCATATACGGAAATGAGAGCAGCTCCAAGTGAGTCATTAGGTCTTCAGATTTCCATATACTTAAATAAGAACAACAGTAAAGAGTTTATTTTCAGGTCATTGTTTACTATAAAACAAACAGTTTTAGGTTTTTGCTTTGCTGTTAACCCTGTAGCTTTGTTCCATGGCAGTCACTATTAGTATTTTTAATATTAAAGTATTTTACAACATAGTGCAGGCAGGAGTAGAGCAGGCAGGATTCATTCCCTTTTCCACGCATGACTGAGTCTCTGTACTCCACTGCGGCTGCTGTGTTTGTGTTCATGCTGAAATTTAGAACGGAAATGCCACAGTTCGTGTTTGTTTAGATTCTTAAAATAGCTGTAAATGCTCTTTTCACAGCAAGCCAGAAATACTGCTGCAATCCTATACCTGCACAAATACTGTCTAAAATATGAATCACTTTTTAATTATTTAGCTAATTTACGAACAAAATAATTTTATTGCACTTTATTATCTTAAACCAATACTAACTCACTATGACGAGTCTGCATTCCTTCATGTGGATTATTCCTCTTATACCACAGCAATGCTAGCAGTTTGTATTTATTAAAGAGCGACACGTTGTTGTTTTTATCCATTTCAAGTTTGTGGAAAGTTCCTGTGGTCACGTACGTTATAGCAGCTGTAAACACTCGTTCCCTCTCCAGCCTCACATTTATTTTCTCTCTTGAAGTTAATAAGACAAAAAAAAACGCAGCTTGTCTTGTTACAGAGAAACCGCAAAGAAGCGTAAACTCCTCCGTCCTGAAGATGTCGGAAAACTGAAAGTTACAGCTTCACCTCTGACTGTTACAAAGCGCTGACACTGGAGACTCCTTCCATAAACGTTACATAAAACATCTTCATATAGAAAACTTCATCATCATATCAGTGATTACACACGTTTTTATTCTGTTTATGTGGAGCGTCCGCTGTACACGCCCCTGTGAATGAGCTGTCACTATAGAAACGATAACGTATTAGAACGAGCGCGTTAATATATAAACCTGCGCTACGGTCAGAGCTGCTGTTACAGAGAATTAATCAACACCTTCTCGAAAAAGCCAGAAATCATTATTATGATTAAACGATTTAAATGTTTCAGAGCCACATGTAGATCAGCGGGAGTGTGATGTCGTAATCGAGATCTTGGCATCGCTGCGTTTCTGTCATTTGCTGCCAGAATCTGAAAATCCTGACAGCAGGAATTATGGGAGTAAACTGAAGCCCATGCCAACGTCCTCGTCCCCAAACAGCGAGGCGCTTTATTCTCTTTCCAGGAACTACAGTGCGTGTTCTGTAGAGAAAAATCCCAGGAGAACTTGCGTTCTGGGACTTGGAGCAAAAGCGGAAAAAGATTTGATCAATAAATTGAATTAAAGTGTCTGAGCTGCTCGGTCTATTCCAGTTTGTCTTTTACCCCTGATGCCCTTGAGGAAAAAAAAAAAAAGACAAAAATGTAGGGGGTCATACGAGGACACTAAACATCGCTGTGTGTCTCTGCCTGCTTCATTTCTCAAGTGAAGACAATGAAGTCGTTCTTGACCTCCTCTGTCCTTCACAGCGCTGTCTTTTGTTGAGAAAAGAGAGAAGGGCAGCACTGCATCGCCTCACAGCGCTGTGCAGCGAAACGTCTCCTCTCTCTCAGCAAGCTAACAGCAAACATGGCTATTTTAATACCAAATAAAAGGTTCACTTAGTTTTCTGGACTAGCTAGCAAACTTTGTTCTGGGACATTTTTTAGTGTTGTTAGTTAGCTAGCTTTTTTTTTTTTTTAGCCATTTTGAATTGTTCCCTCTATGTTTTCAGACGTTTTTAGCGTTAAGTGGTTAGTGCTGGCTTTTATAGTGCTGGCCACGTATCTTTTTTTGGGGAATCTTCTAATAATAGCCACCTAGTTTTGATTTAAGACATTTTATAGTGCTAGTGTTTGATAGCTAATTTGTCTTGGGATGTTTATTAGCGTTAGTGCTAAGTTGAATTGCTTTGGCGCATTTTCTAGTGTCAGCAAGCTAGTTTTGATTTGAGTTTTGTTTTTTCGTGTTAGCTAGCTGGCTTTGGTCTGGGAAATTTTCTAGTCTTTTTTAACTTTTGTTTTGCTAGCTTTGTCTTGGGACATTATCTAGGACATTATCTTTTTTTAGTATTAGCTAGCAAGCTATATTGTGGTACATTTTATACATGTTAGCATGCTGGCTTTGTTTTGGGACATTCTGAATAATGAATTCTTGATTAACAGTAAATGGTTTCTAAGTTTATATAAATAAATGATGGAATAAAAAACAGATTCTACAACGTGTATGGATGTCTGTCGTGTCCTTGGACTTGGTGCATAATCATGACTAGAGGACATCTTGTCTTTTCGCAAGTCTCTCCTGATAGATTCCACATGATGAGGCCTTCACACGTTCTTGTGGAGGGTGAATGAGGGGTAAAGTGTCTGCAGTGAGCACGCTCAGCTCTGCGAATTAAATCCTGAGGGCTGCACATATTTCCCAGAGGTTTATCACTCTGCCTTTCCATGTGGAAAGAACAGAAATGAAAAACCAGAATAAAGACAAACTACATGTTTTTAAAAATGAAATAAATATCACATTCGTAAAGGGGTTCAGAAAAAGGGACGTGTCTTACATCTAAAAAAAAAAAAACAACCTGGAATTTTTGTAGTGTGAGATTGTGAGTAATGTCATCATTTTTTTTTATTGCTTTTCTTCTTTTCATTTCTGTTTATTTTTTTATTTTTTTTCCCTCCATCTGTGTTCAGGAAACCTGGAGCAGACGGTGATTAATGATGACTCCACCTGCAACAACGAACATCTGGACCAAGCTGCTTTTCACTCAAACTGCATCTCGAGTTAATTTAAAAAGCAAACAAAGTGCATTAGGCAAAAAAATCTGCAGCCTAATTGCAGTTTGAGAAGAGCGACGTTAGCAGAATGAGCTCTGTGAACAGCTGGTGTGGTTTTAGTGAACGCAGCACGATGACGGGAAAAAGGGCACGAAATCAGCACACATGCGTTCGGGGTTTGTTTTCGCTGACACTTCAATCGCCTTGAGAACCTCACAATCCTGCTCTATACAGCACCATGTTACGGATCGTTACGCAGACCGACCTTGAAATCCGACGTGATGTGTAAAGCACTGAGTGTGTGTGTGTGTGCGTGTGTCTGTGTGTTGAGGCAGAGGATGATGGTGATGCTTTATGAAGGGGGAAATAAAATGGCCGTGTTTAACCATGCACTTACCCAAGCTGCTGAATTCAGGCACAAAACAAGGTGACTGATAAACTGGGTGCATTTAATTATTTTTTCTCTGTGAGGGGATTCATAATGAGGGGAAGCATTTTGTTGCATTATTGCAGCATGATATTGACAATAAAATCTATCGTCAGCTACATTACTGTGTGCTCACATTGGCCAACAGCAAAGTGACAGGCAATCCTTTATTTTCTAGGCATCCGTGTCCGACACAGAGCCATAACTTTTTCAGCGGCAAGCAACATTTCAATCGACACAGTAACGTGACACATCCAGTGGATTGTCTTGAATTATTCCTCAGATTAATCCTTTGGTGCATGTCAGTCAATGTTTCTTCAGTTCCCCACTCACAAATTTAGTTCCTACCCTCAGTTAGTTTCCAGACAATTAGAAGAAAAAAATAAAACTATGGTTTCATCTTATCCTGTCATATACAACCTCTCAATAAAAGTAAACATTTTTAGTAATTGTATTTAACTAGTTAGGCCTTAGACTCTACTGTGTATACAGTAGAGCTGGGCGATATATCGATATAGTATCAATATTGTGATAAATGATTATACGATACGCTTTTCTGAGATATCCTTGGTACGGTGATTTATTTTTTACGTCTTTAATCATTACAAATTAAATGCTACTGAATGAATGCCACTGATTTGATGTTTTTTTTTTTTAAACTTAATCTTTGTCTGTGGAAGCATTAAAGAAAAGTATCTTCAAACTCAGGCTAACTTCTTTTTTTTTTTTTTTACGACTGTTGTGGACAGCTTGTTAGCTAAATTATATATCGTGATACGCATCGTGTATCATAGAGTGATGATTCGCTGTGGCGACCCCTGAAGGGACAAGCCGAAAGAAGAAGAAGAAGAAGAAGATGCATCGTGTATCGTAGAAATGTCCTCAAGTATCATGATATGATATTTTTGTCATATCACCCAGTCCTAATATATAGCTCCTATAGTTACGTTTCTCATTAAATATACGCTGGACAGGCCACGCCCACACGCAACAAAATACAAGTGAGACGAGTGGCTTGTGACGTGCCATTGTTAAGCTAGCGTCAAGCTGGCGAAAGCTGTAAAATGCAGCAATCCGTGTCCTGAATGTTGCACTTAAAGTGCGTTTGGTACTGTTTTGGACATTACATTGTTAGCTGGAGTTAACAGCTAGTGATTTTACTGAGGTACAGAATAGCCCAAATAAAACACAACAAACGTGAAAATATCTGAAAACCTTCAGAAACGAATCTCTATAAATCTTCAAATTCTGCATTTCTCCGTGTGTCAGAATCAGAATTCCATTTTTTTCATCTTAATTCTGTGATTTTGTGTATGTTTCTGCTAACGTCATCATCTTTCTGCTCATGTGGTACAACTCATTAAAACACAAACCTGTCTTCAGTGATGTGTGCTGAGGAGAGAATATAAATACACCAGATTAGCGCGTGACCTCCAGTTACCCATCTACAGCTAATTCTCTTCACACAATCACAATCACATTCCCTTACTGATCAAACTCATATTCGGAAGGCAGGCAACAGGGTGCATGGTGTTAATATATAACTGGATTCATATAAAGTGATCATTTAGTGGGACTTTTGCTGTCTTTTTAATCTATTTTGTACTTAGATATAATAGCAATACATGATTAATATTTTTTTTTAGAAATAAAACACTGCTTGTAGAGTAAAATACTGAGCAACATGGCGGTGTGATGAAGCGGAGTTACTGTTACCGCTATGAAGTTGATTACTTTACTATACCAGCACATCCTGAAGTGTTTTATTCCTCTTACACCACAGCAATTTGCCAACGATTACAATATATTATTTATTAAAGAACGACACATCATACATTTTATCCACTTATAGTTACATTCAATGTTCGTGTCGTGTTTCCGAGAAACCGCAAAGAAGCGTAAACTCCTCTGTCCTGAAGATGTCGGAAAACTTAAAGTTACAGCTTCACCTCTGACTGTTACAAAGCGCTGACACTGGAGACTCCTTCCATAAATGTTACGAACATTCCCTCACAGAAAACGTCACCATACTGTATCAATGATTATTTTAATCCGTTTATGTGGAGCGTCCGCTGTACAAGTCCCTGTGAATGAGCTGTTGCTATAGAAACGATAACGTATTATTTTAACAAGCACAGTATAGTATAAACCTGGGCTACTGTCAGAGCTGCCGTTACAGAAATTTATTCAACACCTTCTGACCAATCAGAATCCAGAACTCAGCAGCGCTATTTAACTATTTAGCTATTTAACAGAGGAAAATACATCGCACAAACGGCACATATCTGCACTATGGATGCCATCCATATATCCATATATATATATATATATTCCTATACACGTTCTTTTTAAAATCCTTTCATATATTTTTATGTATATACTTTTCTTATATTTAATATTTTTTCTATATTTTCTTTTCTATGTTTTAACAGTTGTATAAAGCATTTCACTGCAAGTCGTACTGCGTATGGTTATGCATATGAGAAATAAAATTTGAATTTGAATTTGAATGTGTGACCTTGGTCTATTTAACTGGTGCTCAGCATGACATTTTCTGGAAATGATAGGATATTTTTGTATGAAGTGAGAGAAGCTTCCCCCGCTAAACAAACGACTGTCTATTCACTAACGCACAGCGTTTTTAGTCTCTGAGCGATTCTGCTGAGCGCAGCACCTGGGTGTTCAGGTCTGTCAAGGACAGTTAAAAGATCTCTATCTTTAACCTTGATGCTGACAGCAACAGCCAGGAGCTAGTGTGTATCTCGGACATGTAAATCTGACATATAACAGACACAGCTATCAGCTTGTCTGATCTCTGTGTCATCAAGCATCATATTCTGATATCTAAGGTGCGATTTATGTAGACCATGCATGAACACTTCTTGTCCTGTATCGTCTGTTAACTGTCACAGATCAGCAGTGGGAGGACTTAAACACCTCTGTGGTGTTTGTCAGAGTCACATGATGAGCAAAACCTTTTTTTAAAACTTGTGAAGCAGTATTCTGGTGATAGAAACACACTCCTGTCCTCCATGTCGCATCGTCACACCTGACCCGTGGAAGTGTTCGTCCCTTTACTCAATGCAAAGCAGAAAAGTGGTCAAGGTGTCGTTTGCATTTTAGGCAAATCCCCTGAGCTATGCGGGTTTTCACCCAGCCAGAGCAATATTTCAGTTTTTATTAGACATCCGACAACATAATGAAAGATCTGTATTTTTGGCTGTTAGCCCAAATGCTCTGTAGGGAGCAACTCTGACATCCCTGAGGAACCAGGCACAATTTAGCTTTTAGATTTGTTTACAGCGCAAAACAACGCCGGCTGCTTCATTTCCCAAAATAAATCCATTAAAGCGTGTCACCATATGCTGTAGTCTTCAGAGAGACTGAATCAAGATATCTGCTAGATGTTTTTAATGCCATGGAAGTTTTTTTCTGACAGTTGCGTCTAATCACTGCTGATATTCTATGCTAATTACAAATGTAAAATATTTTTAATCAACCTGCCTTAAATAGCGCATGCCGGACTGAACAACACAAGATGTCTGTTCAAACGACGTGAAGGACATTTTGAGAAGGGGTGGGCGATAGGAAAAAATATATATCAGGATATTTGAATACATTTCTATAATACACAATTGGGTGAATAATTAGGTGATTATCTTTTACGCATACAATCCTGATAGATCATAGTCTTCAACTTGTGCAGCCAGCTAGCCAATACACACAACAATGAACCTATAAATTAAAAAAATTAAAAAAATTAAAAGTACTTTAAAAAAAAAAGCCAACTATTAGGTTGGACATTTTTGAGTGAAGTCAAAGATACAATTTAATTTAACTTTCTAATATTGAAGAAATACATGTTACTACAAAATATAGCTGTGTCATATTTACAATAGCATAATTAAAATAGGATTATTTTAAAAAGAAGTAGAATTATTGAATGATTTTTTGAGAGTCCACACATGATTTTGGCATTAAAAAATAATGTGTGGTTATATTTCTAATTAAAATAATTTGATAATGTTAGGTCCTAATTCTGTAATGTCTTGAATCAACGGTAGCTAGTTAACTGATGATCTGTAGTTAATAATCTAAAGATATTGCTCAAACGTTCGAAAGTGCTGTTTTTCCAAAGATGTTCGAAAGAATTTTATAAACATCGACGAGTCAATTTCGTTCCTGTAGACCTTGTGATGTGTTTATAGAAAGACTAACCTTTACAACCTATAACGTTAGCCAATTTAGGTTGAGCTAGGAGCTAGGTAAAATGGTGTTAGCATCATAACTGCTAACATCCAGCTCTATCGAGATAATTTATTTTGCACTGCTGGCTCGGTGGGCAACGCTTAATGAGATGCAAAATTATGAAACTACAGAACACAATCCAGTATTTTTCCTATCCTTCATTCAAAATCAAGCACAAAACCCAAAATGTGACTTGAAGAGCCCATACTAAAAAGCCTTCTCTGGGGTGATCAATAAGTTAATAGCTGACCGAGATTTCCACACATCACTGGCCAACCTGGCATTTGTTGTCGCATAAACACTGAGCTAAGTTCCAGCCAATGTTCTGAGGCAAGAAAGCATAAAACCTCACAACCTCGTTACATATTGCTAGTTAGGTTTCGAGAAACCTCGAGGGTAGGGCAGATCGTACTGAGCTATCTTACATTCCATCATAAGAGTTCTTTCGAGTTGAATGGAATGGTATTTTAAAAAATGCCCTACTTACAGACCCTTTTCAAAATGCTTGTGTTTTATCAGCTTTCAACTGTAGGAAGTGAACCAGCTAGCTAGCATAAACTTCCATGCTAGATAGCGCAACCCTTTACACTGATTTAGTTGGCTGTTAGCATGGCTCTTGTTGAAAAACGAGTTGTGCTAAACTGACATGTTATCATATTCTGCGAAATACTAATACTTTCACATCTTGTTATAAATTCGAAACAAGGAAATACAAGAAGTACTGTATATAAAAATAATTCCCTCCTAAACCCCCAATTTGTGGATGTTTAAATCAATATGTGCTTAAAAATAAATACATTTCCCTCCATACCTCCCCAAGAGCTGACTTAACATCCAACAAAAAATGTGATTATTACAGGTTTAAACCACGGCATGATTGAATTCACGACACTGGTTTGTTAGAAGGTGTGTGTTATTTCTGTATAACTACACAGCTTGGACAGTAGTTCTGGCTGTAACATGAATGATAGGTTTATATTAATACACTCGTTCTAATAATTTATTGTTTCTATAGTAACAGGTGACTTGTAAGTAGGACACTCTACTTCTTTACAGGCTAATAATAAATTTAAACAGAAAAACATGTTTAATAAAGAAAAATGTATAATCGAGGAGACATTTATTTAACATTTATGAAGAGTCCCGAGTCTTTCTAACAGTCATATGAGAGAGAGAGAGAGAGAGAGAGAGAGAGAGAGAGAAGGAAGGACTGTTTATCACGACTATAACTCGATAAACAGGATATAATATAAAGTGATAACAGGAACTAACTTGTCTCATGGATGTTTCACAACATTAACTATAACCACTAATATGCGACATGTCGTTCATTAATAAACAGTGTAATCACTGGCAAATTGCTGTTTTATAAGCGGAATAACACGCTCTAGACCGTGCGGTTATACACCGCTTTGCGTCCTGCCGCATCACACCACTCCAGCGTGGATTATCACCATTTGTGTTTGATGGCCTGTTATACATTATCTCTCACTTAACTCCTCTTTCATGCTGAATATAAATGGGTGTTTCTGAATACTACGGATTCAGGGAAGATTATGTATGCTGTCAGTTTGTGGTGTCACAAATGACTTTAATAACCTTTAATAGAGGATGCCATGGTTACGAGAAATCTGCAAATTTCACTAGCTAGTTAGTGATTGTGGTTGTTATGGTACATCTTGCCAGGTTTGGCCAATAATTATATATATCACTGATTATATGATGGTGCGAATTGAGACTTCGGTACAGAATACCACTCTGTGATGACTTAAATGTAGCTAGGTTAGCTATTTAAGATGGTAGGTGAAAATGGCGTCCATTGTTGAGTTGTAGAAATGTTTCCAAGCTAATTTAGTAATATCCTGGGCATTCAAGTGTACATTTTACTGACAAAAATATAAATTTAACAACAGTCTTTCCCCTCAAAATGTCACAGTGATGCAGAATGCACTCTAAACCACTAAATAGTGACTGGATATAACCTAAATATTCACAGAAGTAGATGATATTGTGAAATGCTAACACGTTATGAGTCATTTTCATCTTTCAGCAATTTGAGCCGGCATCTTGCCTCAGCAACACCGCGAGCTCAGCACGGCCAAGTTGAAATATGATTGGTCAACGGATCTGTCAGCAGACATCACACGACGACTCTGATTGGGCGGTTTTAACGGCTTCGTACCCCGTCTCCACGTGGGAGCACGAAAATTACAATAATGTGCAATAAGAACCACCCGCATTCCGACTGGTCCCACCCTGCCCTGCGCTCGGATTGGTTCTTTAGAATCCCGCCACGCTGGATGTCCAATCAGCGGAGCGCTCGTGGGTTAGCACTAACCAGCCAATAGGATCGCAGGATGGTAGGACTTGACGCCCTACATTTCAGGAAGTAATCATATGAATAAATGAACAATGCTGAGAATGTAGATTTTTTAGCAGTTTTGATGAAATTATTTAATTGAATTCATTGTTTAGTGTTTTTAATCACCGGAGGATGAGATATAGGATAAATAAGCTTGGGAAAGAGAGTGTAATCTGTCCACAGGCGTCAATATAGAGCTGCATTTTCGCCTAAGGCTTAATAATGTTTATCAGAGAGAGTCTTAAATCCTAAATAAATCCCAAATAAAACCAGCTTTGGGTTATAACAGTATTAAAATATAAATAATTTTGTCTTTTCCATCATTCCTACATCATTTCCCTATCCTCCGGATGTTATTCGCTTGTTTTAGAGACCAAAATAAACTCGAAGACGCAATATTTTATAGTAAATCAGACACCAAATCTGATTGGACGACTGATTTATATTAATTAACACTTTAATTAACGGCTTGTCTTATGATGTGAGTGCACAGTGCACAGGACAGGAAGGACGAAACTGAAATTGAGGACACATACATACACCCTGATCTGATCTGATCTGATGCAGAATCCGATATTTTTATATATATACCACCATCGGATTAAAATTTAGTAGACAAACTAAAAAAAACACACAGATAAAAGCATGCAGGTGTTAGTGAAATCTAATCTAATCCTATGTCTAATCCGGCTGGAAATCCAATGACAGGACAAAGGAAGTGATGCAACGTTTTGACAGTAGATTAGTGATGCTCTCAAGGGTAATGGGGTTTCACATCAAGGAGATGGAGCTTCATTCCAGGGTTTTTATCCTCAGATATTTTTTAAAAAGGAAATAAAGAAATAAAAAAAAGGCACTGTATTAACTGATGGTGGATCAGTGTGTGGCTTGGTGTCATTAATTAGAGAGCTGCAGAAGCCAGGCTCTGGAGGCTTATCCTCCTGATTATCATGCAGCATGCAGAACCAGCATGGATTTGATTTCATGTCTCGGTATCATGCATGGACATTTTGCACTCACCAGTTCTCCTGCATCCATCGGATGGCTTCATCCTCGTTGAACTGCCTCTCAAATTCATACTCTTGTAAAGCAAGCACCGACATGATCCCTGCGCGCGACACACCGACAACTTCCGCTTTTATTTTCTGTGCGTTTTATTTTCCCTTTCTGCTCCTCTGAATCTCTCTTTCTCTCCCTCTCTCCCTTTCTCTCTCTCTCTCTCTCTCTCTGCGTGTGTGTTCACTTGTTCTGCGATTTCAGACCGGTATGTGGTGTGTGTGTGTGTGTGTGTGTGTGTGCACGCCCTCTCTATGCTGTAATGCTTCCTCCTTTGCTTTGCAGGCTTGGCCGACCTTTGGCACACATTGACGCACGAGATGGATTTCTCCAGGTTTTAAGGCGAAATATAAATCGCAATTAATCGATACAGCTATATTTTGCAATTCTGCAATACTGTCATCTTGTGATATGCAATTGGGTCATTCCTAGGGTTATTTTTCATCATTTTTTTTTTTTCCACCCAAAGCCTGAAACTGTAATTTTCAAAACATTTCTAAATATAAATGGTTTAATATTTCTGTTTTAATGCATAGAAAATAACAAAAATATCAGCACTCTACACCTTTACCCTGATTAAAATATGCAATATGCAAATTGGATTTGGTGTCAGTGGTCCAGAGGTGCAGGATAACTACTTCACTACAACAACAACGACGACGACGACGATAATAATAGCTGAGGCAAATAGTAACTCTACGTAACTCACACTAATAAGTGAAGAGTTAAGCTACATTCGCACGAGACAAAGCGACCGGAGACGTTTCATTTACCGAGAGCTGTCGACTTCCTGCGACATGAGCGACAGCGACCGTTGGCGACTAGATGTGGGCGTGTCCAGCGACGCGACAAAGTTGAGAAAAGTTTAACCTTAGCAAATTTTGAGCGACTTGGTGTAGCGACGACCAGTGAGAGTGAAGACAGTAGAGTGCACGTGATCCGTGGCTTTAAACGTGCCAAGGCCATAAGCTAAGCTATGCTAATTGGCGCTTTCGCCGCAGATAGATGGCCGCCATGTTAAAGATCGCAAGCTGCTTCTCCTTCATCCCGTACGATATGATGCACTTATACACTGGTGAATTTTATATACAAACGCTCTCCCTACTGAATGTTTAATTTTAGCGGCGAGAAAACGTCAAAAGTGAAATCCTAGCTGTGCCACCCACTGATGTATGTTACTATGGCGACCAGTGATAGGATCGCCTACTGGTGACTTCATAGTACAACAACTTGATGACTTCCAGTGATAAAATCGCTGTATGTGTGTGCGTACCTTTACTCATTATGCTTGTAGTTTGTCTCTTGTGAACACACAACAACTGCCTCTGTTGTCGTTGTGGGCGTGGCCTGTCCAGCATTATTATTTCTAAGGAGAAACAGTAGTAGCTATATATATAGCTTCCAAAGCTAACTAGCGGAACACAAATAAACTAACACACTAATCATTGTGAAAGTTAGTCGTTTGTTTTACGTTACATGCTCTGCTTCGTTCTCTGATAAAATTAGCAAAGCAAGCTAACTGCACTAGCTTCGTACACTAACCAGAGACGCCATCGATCTCCGTTACTTCCTTCCAAGCTTTGTTTTTCATCTTAATGTCTCTGTACACATTTAATGAGATTAGGTTAGGATTGGTCTGAGAAATCGTTCAAGATAATCGTTTGGATTTGTCTCTTTACTGCGTCATATCTCATTTGTGTAGAATTGGGAAAATCAATTTCATCTCGCTGCTGGTTCTTGATGTAACACCAGCTTATAAAATGCTCTATTTAATATCTTGTTTTTATTGTGCAGTCATAGCTAACTAGCTTTTACTAGCTAAATATTCGGATATTTAAATATTTTGTTGCTGGATTTACAGTCAGGTCCATAAGTATTTGGACAGAGGCACAATTGTAATGCTTCTGTACAAAGCCACAGTGGATTTGAAATGAAGCAATCAAGATAAATTGTAGACTTTAAGCTTTAATTCAAGGGGTTTAACATAAATATTGCATTAACTGTTTAGGAATTACAGCAATATTTTGGTATTGGTAAAATGGAGTCCCTCCATTTTCACAGGCTCAAAAGTAATTGGACAACTGACTGATAAGTAGTTTCATGGATAGGTGTGGCCTGTTTCCTCGTTATTTCATGACAAATTAACGAGATAAAAGGTCTGGAGTTGATTCCAAGTGTTGAATTTGCATTTGGTGGCTGTTCATGGGAACTCTCAATATGTGGTCCAAAGAGGTGTCAATACAAGTGAAGGAGGCCATCATTAGGCTGAAAAAAATAAAACGGACCTCTCAGAGAGACAGCAGAAACTTTAGGAGTGGCCAAATCCACAATTTGGTACAGTTTTAAAAAGAAGGAATGCATGGACCTAATTGTATGTTTAGCTATTCCAGTTACACACAGCCTGGTGTAATGCTAGCTCGCTAGCCTATCAGAATCTTCACTGGAGGATGTTAGCTAAACTTCTGGTGAAAGGCTGTCCACTCGGCGGCCATCTTAGTGATGCTTGTGTGTAGTTAATGTCAATAATAATAGACCCGGATCCTGTCTCCTCGAAGGTTTTTTTTAGGTTGCTCCAGTTAGTGCTCATGGACTTCTCTCGCTATCAAACAGCGAAGTATCCTATAGCTAGCTTTATCAAATATTCCCCAAATTTTAATAAATAAAAACATTTTTGAGCTAATTTCAATCTAGGATCATGATACCAGGTGACTTTATTGTAACCCAAGTTCAACCCAAGTTCAATACCACCACTATATTGTTCATCACAAATATTAGCTATTATACTAGCTAGCATACGATTTAGATTATGTGGCTAAACATGTCCAAGCACCAAAATGTTATCCTCCTGTAATTTTCATATTGATAGGTTCAAACCATTCAGACTATTTTGTGACATCACAAACTGAACCTTTATACAAAGCCCCACCCCCCAATCAGTATCAGTATCAGTATCAGTATCGATCAGGCAGTAATCAGCATTAACATCAGAGTTTAAACATCATATAAACATCACACTATAGCGTTCAGGGGGACCTTCTTTATCTTTGCTGCTTTGCTTTTCTGTGAATATTCTGATAGATTTTCAACAGGTTTCAAATGCAAAGCCTGAGATGGACATTGCATTAGTGTTCACACCCCCAGGATGGACTTAACCGGGATTATATGGCACGAATCTACACAGAATAATAAAAGTAATAGTGAAGTGGGAAAAAATGTAATTGCATAAGTATTGAAGCTCCATAAATTAGTTCTGCTGAACCAGTTACCATCAGAAGGGACATAATTAGTGGAATGGACTCGACCTGTGTGTTATTAAAGTGTCATGTGTTCACAATGTAAGTACACATGTTTCTTGAAGAACCAAGAGTTTGTTAGATGAAATAACTAAATAAACAGCATCATGAAGACCAAGGAGCGATCAAAAAAAAGTTCCTTTTTAACAAATGGAAAGAATATGGCGCAACTATGACTCTCTCTAGTGGAGGCCATCTACCAAACGTCAGTGACCAGGTAAAGAGGGGATTAGTCAGAGAAGCACCCAAGAGGACAAGGATAGCTCTCAACATGAAGCTACCACCACCATGCTTCACAGCAGGCACCTAAACATAACTGTTTGTTCTAAGGTCAAAAAGTTACAGTTTGGTCTCATCTCTTCATCTAGAGATCCTTTTCTGTAACATGCTTTTTGGCAAACTTCAAGCAAGACTTCATATGATTAGCTACTCTTCCATAAACCCGGCTTTGTGGAGTGTCTTGGCTGCGGTTGTCCTGTGCACAGCTTGTCCTATCTGAGCTGTGGATCTCTCCAGCTCCTTCAGAGTTATGCTTGAACTCTTGGTTGCTTCTCTGATTAATCGTGACTTTTAGTGGATGGCCTTCTCTAGACTCCTCTAGAATCGCAGTTGTGATGTATATGTTCCATTTTTGGTCCCTTAGCATTGAGGGAGAGGGTAGAGGAGTGCCAATACATTGTGCAAAGCAAGAGATCTCCTACAAAGTTACCTAATTTGTAAGTGGACCTGATAAAATCACAACATGTTGGTAATAACCTGGCAGCTCCGTGTATGTAGCAATGCAGTAGTTTGTCCAGACGTCCAAGCAACGCTGTGATGCAATAAGCAAACTGAACACCTTACATCACCGGGATGTGGCGTGTAAATACTTTATCTCCTCTTACTCGCCAGGCTGTCTGCTAAAAATAAAATCCATAAGCACTGATCTCATTATCACAGTGATGGCTTGTATCACTGCTTCGCCCGTGTAAATGGAAAGTTAACTGGCTAATAACAGGCCACGGCGTCTCATGTTGCTTTAAACCTGAACGTTTAGGAGAAAAAATTATTTTGTAAAGCACACTGTAAATATCACCAGGCACAAATATGAAAAATAATAAAATAACAGAGAAGTACATCTTCAATTAGAAATAATACTGAATCCACAAAAATGACTTTGATATTGTATATTTTATATTGATTATATTAATACATTTTTTAATTGTAATTTTAATTAATACGCTATCGTTTCCATAGTAACACCTCATTCACAGGGAGATATATATATATATATATATATATATATATATATATATATATATATATATA
>CM040981.1:920174-949746 GCA_022985145.1 Pangasius djambal | reverse complement strand
CGAGTCGACAGTCAAAGTCTCCAGAAGAACTGCGGCTGCTTCTGCAAGATGCTCAGTAACACTTCCAGCTCATTTCCTTATCAAACTGCACACACTGCACCTGAGACACTGTTTATTTATTTAAAGCGAAGGATCGTCACATTAAATACTGACTCTGTGTCATTTATTACTGTTTACTGCTCTTTATAGGATTTTTTAAATGTAGAAACATTTAGTTTCATTATTTTTGAAGGCGTCTTTGCTCTACAGCATTTCTTTGCACGCGCCTGAGACTCTTGTACAGAACTGTATATATATATATATATATATATGTCACAATCCCTCAACTATTTTTGTCAAAATAAAATATAAAGCAGTTTAAAATCTTTTTTTTCACCATTTTTCATAAATTCACAGGAGAATCTGGGAGGAGACGGATGAATCACCAGAGACAAAATCAGTGTGTTCCTGTTAGATTATAAAATACTTTAACCTGAGCATTTCTTCATCCAGTTCATTAAAATCTGTTGAAATGGTAATAAAGTACAGTGTGCATGCTGATGTTTTGTGACCTTAGCACTTCATGTGAAAATGTTAGGATTTTGAAATCATTCCTGATAAAGCTTCAGTATCAGTAAATCAATCAGCCAACGTGGCACACAATATTGAGACACAATATTACAGCATGACACCTCATGCCAGGTCTAATGACAACCGCAGAATCGTTTATTTACAGAAACGTTAAACATGAACCCGAAAGGTATTACAGCAAAATAACCGAGGAACAGACACTCCTGTGCTAAAGTTTAAAGCAGAATTCAGAAATGACTGCTGAGATATTTCTGGATCATTTTAATTCCTGTTATCATGCAAAAAAAATAATATATACGTATATTAGTATTCTTGCTCAAATGCACATACACTTTTAACTTCTTACATTTTCTTTTTAACCTTAAATGATTAAGTCTCAAAGATTACGAGTCAATGCACTATAAATATTTACTGCATTACTTAACATTAACAAACCATAATGTTCAGAATTAATAATCCATCAGTAATGTTACTTGGGCAGCAAATTAACACCTGAGTTAATTAATAAACACCTGTATTTGTGGTTTATACGCTTAATCTCACACTGAATATATGAGAGAAATCTAACCTTTAATTCAAGTGAAGTGAATCTATTCGAAGTTTTCTTTTTTTATTCCAATAAAACCTGTCTCAAAAATCACAACTAACAAGTAATTTTTTTACAGAAACCACGACCAAACATCTTTGCCTTCAAAGCCTTATCGCCTTTATTCGCTCTTCATCCAGCAACATTACTTAAACGAAAGAAAAAAGAATGTGATTTCATGAAAAGAAAATGAAAAGAACGAAGGTTGGTTTTGTTCTATTTTATACCAGAACAATTACGAAAGTTACGAAGAGGACATTTCATAATCTTTTTTTTTTTTAACTCATCTTTACCAAAGGTGCCAATATTTTTGGGTTAGGGTCAGGGTCACGTACATCAGTTGGGTTTAAATGTAGGAAGATTATCCTGTCTCTCTTTTTAACTAACGAGAACAGATTAATTAGGGTTTTAATTGATAGGAGACGATGGTGACTTATTTTAGCTCATGCGTGGACGAAGTATTCAGTAGTCAGTGCTGTTCTTAACGTTAGTTACAGTATATTAAGGCTGATGTTTTGGTTTGTTTACATTAAAGAATGTTAATTTGTGTTAATTATTGTGTTCCAATCCATTGTGTTGATTTGTGTCATACTTTCTTTCTTTCTTTCTTTCTTTCTTTCTTTCGAGTCACAAGATTTTTGGGGGTTTATATCTAGATCTTTTCTCTTGCCCTCTTTTGGAATCTGACCGTTTTGGTTCCCGTTAAGATCCTTTACGTGCAGCTCTTAAACCTGCGTTTTGGAAAATGGCTTTTTGGTATCGTTCCACCGTAAAGCTGCCAGTTTTGAGCTGACCAGAAGCTGAGGTTTGAGATTAAACGGCGAGTGTAGTGTTCAGTCTGGTTTATCCAGTCTAAGGGGTTTAAAGTCAAATGCTCTGAATGTTTGGAGTTCCATGGAGCTAATAAATATGTGCCATGGCAACATGATTGCCGCGATGCGTTCGGAGTTCTGCGTGCTGGAAACCGAAACGCTCAAACACACCTTCCCCAGTGTTATTCATGTTCTGTGTCTCGAAAGCTACGACTCGTGTGTAGTTAGTTCTTCTAATAGTGATTTATATTTCTGAGAAACATCCTACATGCTAGAAAGCAGTCTCTGTTCTTCTTAAAAGACACTCTCCGTTATTTTTTAAACATTTCCCATAATGCACTGAGGGTGACGAGTTGGTTTACTAATGTAATGTTAACACAAGTGTGTGTTAAAATGAACAACCATGAACTCGTGAACATAAAGACGGTTTCAGGAGACCAGAGAGGAAATATGAGTCTGTGTTGATCTTTTGTGTCTCTGAGTGTCTCCAAGATACTCATCATGATGCAGATACACAGATTAAACAAACCAAACAAACACCGGCGAAGGATTTCTGAGTTAGTCGTAGACTGCAGGATGGGATAGGAGAGACATATCTCCAGATAAAAATATAAAAACCTTATGACCAAAGAAAGAAACATCTTTAGAAAGAAAGAAAGAAAGAAAGAAAGAAAGAAAGAAAGTGCACTTTCTTTGGTTTATATTAAGATAAAACCAAAACCTTACCAGAGGTTTACCATCTCTTTAGAAGTTTTTGAGTAAAAAATAGACAAATATCAATATATAAATATATAGGAATATATATATACGTGTACACTGTATATATATAGAAAGAGGAATGAAGAGAGAAAGAGAAAGAGAAGGGTAATGCTCAGCGCGATGCTACCACCAGCATGTTTCACAGTGTTGGGTTTTAACCAAACGTAGTGCTTTGTGCCAAAAAAGTCCAAAAATTTCGACGGATAAAAAAGTGGAACATGTCGTTTGTTAATAAATTAAAAAATTGAAATTGTTGCGAAACTTCCTGTGGTATAAAAGGAATAAAACATGTTGGGACACGCCGTTAGCACCCCGTTGTGGATTATTTTCCTATAACAGCGCACCCCAAGTGTTTTATTCCTTAGTTACTACAAATCTAACATTATTACATCCAGACATTCTTAGTGATGTCGTGTAGATGCAGTTTGTAAAATATTTATGAATATGCAGTAAAACAATAAAACATCTCACACATAAGCCATAAACTGACGCAAAGAAAATTTCACCTGTACGTCATTCGATCAGCCTCACATCCTCCTGTGTGGCAAAGAGATGCACAGAAATAATACAAGAACAAACAAAATTTAAAAGTAAATAAAGAAGAGCATGCTGAACGTTTCATTAGTTAGTTATCATGACAGTCTGTAGCTGATTAAACTCAAATAAACACAAAAGCAATGTTTATATCCAGTGAAAACTTTCTGCTGTTGCTCCTGTACAGGCGCCATCTTGTGGTGGAAAACGGAACCACCTTTAATTCTCTGAACTTAGCTGATGAAATGTGTTGAAATGAAAGACTACATTTTAAATTTACTTAAATTTTATAATATTTAAATTTTAAATAAAGCTTTACACTGTAAGAATGTGGATGTGACACAAAATGGGCTTTGTTTAGAGTTTTCTAATAAACAATCTAAATTAAAAATGTGAATTTTGATTATGTGAAGTTTCCCTGAGAGACAATCTACTGCATATTTTATATGATATACTATCTAATAAATATACATTATGCATTATTTATTATATATTATATACATATGTATGTATACACACTTGGTCTTTTGCTACTATAAAGCTGTTTTTTTTTTTTTTAAATTATTCAATATGTGTGTTTAATGCGTCAATCATTGTCATTTCTTGCTCTTTGCACTTGGCACTTTTGTATATTTTATATTATATTATCACTTGTGATGGCGTGAAATTGCTCCGTGAACTCAATCAAACACACGTGAAATCAATGTGATCACGTGAAAAACATTATCCACGTGAGAAAAATCACATGAGAAATGAGAAATAAAACCTACCTACAATAATGTCCTGCTTGTGATGAGGACAGAATCGTGTGTGTAAATCACGTGTGTAATGTGTCATAAACGTGTAACACATCCCATATGAAGTGATTATTCATGTGTTCATAATTCATGTGACTTTTCTATAAGGGAAATTTTATAGCACATTTTGTATTCTACGTTAGCTAATCGTCATCATTATACACTATTCATTACACTGTATATTATATACATATACACACTTGCACTGTAATAGATTGCTGTAAATTTTACAGTAATTTACTAGCAATTTAGGTTGCCAGTAAACTTTACAGTAAACATCTGTGAAATATACAGTTGTACAGTTGTACAGTAACATCTTAATGTTGTGTAAAATGACACACACACTTGCTCATTCAGCTGAGCTGAAGGTTATGGGTCTTGCTCTGACAGCCATGTGAGCACTGGGATTTAAACACACAACCTTCTGTGCTGTGACTCAACGCCTTAACCACGGAGCCACCACAACTACACCACAATGCCACCACAACCACAACTACGCCACAACACCACCACATTTACGCCACAACATCACCACAACAGCTTGCATTGATTCAAACCTCTAGCACTGAATTAACACTAAAGAGTGAAAGCGTGCGATGACTCAGTGCTTGCTGTAGCAGCTCCTGATGCCCCTTCTGCTCCTCCTCGCTGCTTGACCCATCCTGATGCCCTTCTTCTGGTTGGAGTTCTCATCGGTTGAGTTCGCTCGCTGCTGCTGGGCTCCATATGGACGGCCTGAAGAACCGTGTGGTTTGCTGGGGATGGTGCCACCTGGGGGCTGTGGAGATGGTTTGGGGATCACATATGGGGAGCTGTACTGTAATGGCTTGGGACTGCGGTTGCTGTAGTGGCTTTGGGGCTGCGGTTGCCACGAGCAGCTTCGTACTCAGGACTCCATCAGTGGGCAGTGGATAGATTTTAACCAACCGGACTTCTTGCGGAAACTGTGATGAATTTACTGGTTGAACATTTGCACTATTTGTCCTTATAGCACACAATAATAGAAGGGATTTATTTATAATCGCACTGTCCGGTGTCACCCAGATGAGGACGGGTTCCCTTTTGAGTCTGGTTCCTCTCAAGGTTTCTTCCTCATATCATCTCAGGGAGGTTTTCCTCACCACCATCACCTCTGACTCGCTCATTAGGGATAAATTCACACATTTACAATATAATTTTTGTGAATCCATTTATTTCTGTAAAGCTGCTTTGTGACAATGTCCACTGTTAAAAGCACAATACAAATAAAACTGAATTGAATTGAATGGTTACAGCATAAGAAGGTCATGTGTTCAAATCCCAGCACCACCAAACTGCCTTGACTGGATCCATGAGCAAGACCCTTCAGCTCAGCTGTATCCTGCATCAACAGACTGGGTTATGTGTTATTTTATACTATGTATGATATTACAGTACTTTACTGTAAATATGTTTTACGGTTTGTTTACTGTAAATTTTACAATACTTCATTGGCAATAAATTTTGTCAGTAAATTACTGTAAAATCTACAGCACATTTATGCACAGTGTGGTCTTTATGGAATTACTATGTTGAATACAGTTTTACTACCAAATATTTTTATTGTTTTAAATAATATTTGTGTAATTTAACATTAATAAAGAGCAAACAGGCTGAAAAACCCAACAAGATGCAGAACTATACTCGATTCCCTGGACGTGGTGGAGAGAAGAACAGTGTCCAGGCTGATTGTTTGTTTGTTTGTTTGTTTGTTTGTTTGTTTTGACAGATTTCTTTTATGATTCTCTCCCAGGAGTAACAGGGTACTGAAGCGTACTGCTCGTTGTCTCCCTTTCTACCTAAAAAGGTGCATGTAGTATACCTCTAAAACTTTACTTTAAAAGGTAATTACACTCTATTTATGCCTCTTAAATCATTTTACACGTTTCTTTATCGACAGTTTCATGTGAAAGAGTCATGCTAAAGGTACAAGGTACAATTACTTGATTTAAAAGGGCATAATTTAGTACCTTTTGTTTCTGAGAGTGTTCTTATAAAACTGAAACTATTCAGAAATAAAATTGCCATCTATTCCAAACCATTTTTAATTACATTTATGTAATTATGTAATATAAACTTTAACCCTAACATTATGTTTTTATTTTATGAATTCTTTTATGATTTGATCGTTTAATGTAACATTAACATTTATTTTAAAATATTCAGAACTAATTAAATTTTCCTTTTCTTTTTTTTTAGGAAAGTGTATTTTATATTTAAGGACATTTTAATATACGGTGTTTAATCTTTTTTTTTTTAAATAAACATATACATCTTTAGTGCATATTTATAATTCACTTTATCTAATTAATTTTACACATTTTTTTCCAGTGTCTTTAGTAAAATTTAGAAACTATTAAATAATAGTAATATTAAATGACTATTTTAACAAGCTGTTTATCCAACAAATAAAATGTCCAGTTAATCCAATTCATAAAGAAAACAAATAAATAAATAAAATAAAAATAAATGAGTGGGATTGTGAGTGTGAGTCTGTTTAAAAGGCCCAGTGTTAGGGCATTAAAGTGTGTAAAATCACAGTGGTGTGTGTAAAGCAGTCTTAGTGCTGAACTGGATTGGTGTGTGTGTCGCCCCCTGCTGGTCATGAGCGATTATAACGCTGCACAGGAGAAAGAGTGATCACGTGTTTAATGTCCTTTACAGCTTAATCTCTTACTGATAACAGTATCATTTCAGGCTCATATTATAGAACAGTAGATTCATTATTCACTGGAAATGACTATTATTATGCCTTCACACAGACTGTGTATGTTCAGGAGACATTTTGTTTTCACACTGAAGGGATTTACAGATAACACACTGTCATGGCCATAAATTAACACAGCACTGTGTTCAGACTGTCAGTGAGGAGGAACACCGAGCAGCAGCTAGGAAAAGGGTTTCTCCAAACACAGAGGGAAATAAACGGAGAGACCGAAGGAGGAATAAATAAACTGCGACTCAGAAACGACAGGCGTTTTTTTCGCCTTAGTGTTGATAGAATAATGTATTTATGTGTGCTTGTGTTTTTGTATTAAGTTCTGTTTGTCAAAATTCAGCTTCAAGTTAAATTACTAGAGTTTAATTTTAGGTTTCATTAAGCTTATGTAGTAATATATAAGTATATATATATATATATATATATATATAACTTTAATTTTACAACCAGAAAATAAACATTAAAAATATCTTCACTGGTTTATAGAACTGGTTTTCATTCGGCTTCAGTTTTTCTTAATATTTCAGTTTACAGAAATTTTATTTTCCTTTATTTTCTTCTTTTTTTCTTCACGGCTCTGTTTTTGTATCGGTTCCACCGGCGTGCTGAAACTGTGTCATGTTTAATAAATGAGGATATCAACAATAAATACATAAATAAACATCATAAAATAAAATAGTGTGTTAATAAAAAAGAGAATTATAGCTGATGCTGTTTAAAAAAAAAAAACAT
Organism: Pangasius djambal; assembly: GCA_022985145.1. NCBI lineage: Eukaryota > Metazoa > Chordata > Actinopteri > Siluriformes > Pangasiidae > Pangasius > Pangasius djambal. Next base: position 942,219 of record CM040981.1, on the reverse strand, counting down.
TAAAAAAAACATGGATGTTGAGTTTAAAAGGTTAAATCTAGAAAGCATAAGGGTTCTTCGGTTGTATCTCTGGGGGAACCATTAGCGGTTCTATGTGGAACCCTACAACTCTACATCTGAGTGATTTCTTGTCATTGTGCCAAGTAGAACCCTTTTAGGAAGCTAAGAACCTTTCATTATAAAAAAAAGTGGAGTTGTTTTTCCAAGAAGAATTGCTTTAGGAAGCTGAGAACCTTTAACCAAATCAGAACAACCCTTGAAGAACCCTTAATGATACTGATTTTTCTAAAGGTGTCTAAGAAAAAGTCTAGATCTAGAACATTTAATGGTTCATCAGTTGTGTCTCTGCCAGAATATTTGAAGGTTCTATGTGAGACCTTACGACTGAGTGTTTTCCTTTTAGAAACAATTCAACATAGAATCTTTCTTAAGAACCTAAGAACCATTAATTATCTATTTTTTTTTCAAATAATGACTCAGAGAAAAAGGCCTTAAGGGTTTTTTTTTTGAGCCTCTGGGGAACCCTTGAAGGTTCTATGTAGAATCCTACACCTGTGTGTCTCTGTCTTGAAAATGGTTCCAAGAAGAACCTTTATCTATTACAAAGAACCCTTGAACCTTTGGTTCTAAGTAGATTCTGACGACTGACTGTTTCGCTTTCAGGGTTCCAAGGAGAGATTTTTAAGAAGCTACAGAACCTTAATTAACAAAAGAACCCTTGAAGAACCTATTTATAAAAGTATCAGAAACAAGTTTAAATGTAGAAACCTTCAGCTGTGTCTCCCGTAGAACCCTTGAAGGTTCTATGTAGAGCCCTACACCTGAGCATTTTCTGAATTGTTTAAGGAAGCTAAGAACTCTTACTTATCTAAAGAACCATCCTGTAAAGAATCCTTTTTTTTGTAAGAGTCTCTCTGTGGAAAAAGGTTAAATTTAGAAGCCATTAAGGAGAACCCTAAAGGTTCTAACTAGAACCCCAGAACTGAGTGAACCCAGAACTCTTGAATAACCTGTATGAGATCTTGTTTTTTCTAAGAGCATCTAAAAATCTTAAAAGGTTTATTCTAAAAGCCTTAAGTGTTGTCTCTGGGAGAACTCTTGAAGGTTCTATGATGAACATGATGATCCAGAAGGTCAGAAGGTGTTCCGAGCAGACTATTTTAGGAAGCTAAGAACCTTTAATTACCTAGAGAACCTTGTGTTTTTGTTACTGCTTCACACGTGTCAGTGATGATGAGAGTAAAACAGCAGGAAAGAACTTTATTTCTGCAGAGGAAGGAGATTTAAATGTTTAAAACCAGAACCATAAGGTGGTGTTTAAGAGCGCGTTGAGCGGCGTGTCGCTGTTTTCACGCTCGCGCTTCATCTCATCAGCTCATTAACCCAGGGAAGATGGATGTGAAAGCGGGAGAACAGTAACGGAGAACCGCTGCTGCGTGTTTGTTTAGCAGCTGAACTCAAACCTTTATATACTGTAAATCCAGCAGTTGCGTAATTTTGTTCGGAGCCGCTTTCTCTTCGGAGCGGATGATTTACTGACGGAGGAGGTTGAGCAGACGCCATGTTTCCAGTGGCCTTTTACTTCAGGCTCCACAAAATCATTCCTGTTTCATTCTCTCCATAAATCACATCATCTGGAAGCTGTACACCGTCCACATCCTCTGCTTTAGTACAAAAAAAAACGAGAGCAGGAGATTATTTTTCATAAACAGCCGCAGCTCTTAATGCACAACATGTTCCGTACATCGCCCTGACCGGCGGCGAGGTGTTTACTGACACTCTGACTCACGGTTTAAATGAGAAATAAAAAAAAAACAGTGGCAGGATCTGATTTTGGACGAGAGTTTGCATGATTATGGATATATTTCGGCTCCTGTTACTTCAGAAGCTTTAGCATGTCACAGAGTTCTGCAAATATCACGATTAAATCTGTAAAATAACTAAAGAAATATTCTCAAACATAAAGCAAAAAAACCTCTGGTCAGCGTATAATTATTAGCACAACGTTCCAATGTTTTATGTAGAATCTGAGAAATTTATTATTAAGCTAAAGAACTATCCCTTAACGATCCCTTAACTATCCACAGAACCTTGTGTACAGTCTGGCTTGCTAATAAAGCTAGCTAGGTAGAACATTAGCAAGCCTCAATGCACACAACGTTCTTTTAAAAGTTATGGCTTCCAAGAAGAATTCTTTTAAGAAGCTAAAAACCCTTAACTATCCAAAGAACCCCAACAGAACTCCATGGAAAATGTGGCTTACAAAGATAACTAGCTAGCTAGAAAACTATATATTTATATATATATTATATATAATATACTGTGTTCTTTACAAGGTTAAGGGTTCTAAGGCGAGTCCTTTTAAGAAGCTAAGAACTTGTAGCTATAAAGAACCATTAAAGAGTCATTTTTAATCTAGAGCGTCTTAGCAAAAAAGTCGAAATCTCAAAACTTTAAGGGTTCTTTGCTTGTTTCTCTGTTGGAAACTTGTGAATTTTATGTAGAACTTATAAACTGAGTGTTTCACTGTTGGAAAAGGTTCTCAGAAGGATATTTTCAGGAAGCTAAAAGATTTTTACATAATTACAAAAAATCATTGAAGAACCTTTGAAGGTTCTGTTTTTCCTACGAGGTAAAAGGTTAAATCTAGAAACCCTAAGAGCTCTGTTTTGACTCTCCTGACGACTCTTTGAGGGTTTTATGCAGAACCTGACAAACTGTCGGAAAAGGTTCCAAGAAGAGTCCTTTTATTAAGCTAAAAACTCTCCAAGGAACCTTTAAGGAACCCTGTGTACAGTGTGGCTGGCTAAGATAACTAGCTAGCTAACAGATTAGCCAGGCGAAACCAACTTTAATCTCAAAAAGTGCTATATTTATTTATTTTTTTATATGCTGGTCATAATTTATCCTGGAGCTGGTTAGTTTGAGTCGATGTTTTAAAATGCTTTGGTTATGAATTTTTCTGAAATGTTTATGTGGATAATAAACATGAGAGAAACATCCAGAGCTGCTGCAGCTGTAAAAGTGGGCGGAGTCACCGTGCGACTCTGTGCACGGTGTTAAAGGTAAAAGTAGCTTCATGTCCATCTCCTTTGTAATCGCAGAAAGACTCGCAGGTTATTTCCAGTTCCAGTGCGATTGGGTTCTTCCTGTCACTCACAGGTGTAAATATCGTGCGTTTGGCAACCCGACGCAGCCGCGGCGCTCTGCAGTGCAGCTCGTCTTTCGCTGCAGTTGTCCAGCAGAGCTTTAGATGACTTAAACCCGACTGATCTCAGAGTCAGGTCAGCCAAAGTGCACAGTGCCATGCAGGCCATGCCCCTCACACACACACACACACACACACACACACACACACACACACACACACACACACACTCCTCCATATAACACGTAAACCTCAGGTTGTGTTAAATTTTAAAAAATGGCATGATTTCTTTTTTTTAAGACTAAACAATAAAACCAGGATATAATTAATTTCTTTAATGATGCTGGAACAATTATCGTAAAAGATCTGAGCCTCACGGTAAGAAAGTAACGAAGAAAAACGTATTTAATGCCTTTTATTGTGTTTAACGTTCACTAATCCCAAAGTAGAAGACATTTTATATTTTTAATGTTTAATATTTTATTTTGAATTTCTTCTTTTCCATGAGGATGAACTTCTAATCCCATCGCAAATTCTTCACTTCGGTTTACCTCCATTTTCATCACAATTTTAGTCTATAGAAGTAGTTCCGGTTACTTTACGCTTCCCTGAAGGTTTAATGATATCCATACGCCATCAGAGCCACACAACTACAAACTCTACCTTCTGAGAAAAAGTAGTTCTGGTTCCTTTACACTTTCTTGAAGATTGTGTCGTATCCATACGTCATCTGATCTACACAACGACAGATTTCTCCTTCAGAGAAAGTAGTTCCGGTTGCTTTACACTTCCCTGAAGGTTTAATGATATCCATACACCATCAGAGCCACACAACTACCACAAATTCTTCCCTCTGAAAAAAGTAGTTCCAGTTAGTTCGCACTTTCTTGAAAGTTTTGTATCCCTACACCATCAGATCCAGTAATTCGAGCTAATTTACACTTTACTAAAGGTTTATAGTATCCATACGCCATCATGGCCACACAGCAACCACAAGTTCTTTCCTGACAAAAAGTAGTTCCATCTCTGAATGATTGTACAGTTTCAAGAATTCGTAAAAGAAACTTTACAAAAAAATAAATCTTGGATTCATTTTTATTGATTTTTGGATTCAACAACTGCCCCTAGACTCCCATTACAAGCGAGTAAACTTGTTTTCCAGGTTTTTCCCCCTCAGTACAGGGAAACATGTCAAAGCCATTGTCTGTCGTAATCACACACATGACCCAGACATGGTAGATAGACATGAGGTTGGAAAAAAAAATGTCCGGCGTATTCCTTTAATCTCCAAACGGTTTAATTTGGTCTGCAGTATTTGCCTGGTGTTTGGTGCGAGCGGTGATCAGAGCGGAAGTGTGAGATATTTCCAGCTATGCAAACTCTCATTCAAAACAAAACACAGCTCACTTTGTGTGTGATAACATGTGAAGTGTGATTCAAAACTCCAGGACGACACGAGTGCATAGAAGAGCTCCCTTCATTTCTTATTTCCGGGTCCAGCTGGGACTTCAGGAGAACCCTCGAGCGTGCTCCGGTTCCGAAGCCTGGATGTGAGTTTGTAATAAATGGAATATTGTAGAATTGTTATAAAATCAGTAGGGCCTGTGGGACAACGCTCTCAGCTCCGTCGGGTCGCTCTGGACTCGAGATGCTTATTGATGCTATCTTTGAACCTCCAAAACCTCACACACACACACACACACACACACACACACACACACACACACACATTCCTGATCCCACATGGCTGATAATGCACAGGCTGCGTGGAAACTCCTAATCGATTTTGGAGTGAAAACATCCAAGATGTTTCTTTTTAATATAAGTCGAGACGGCAGGAAGTGTGCGAGTCACGCGAGCTTGACTCATTCACACACTCTCAAACTTCACACACTACGCCCAGAGCTTCAACATCCACTGACCTCACACTCCACTCATAAAAGACCCCCCCACCCCTCTCTCTCTCTTCATTTCTCTCACTCTCTTTCACTGACACACACACACACACACACAAGTATACACACAAGCAAGCGTGTACATGCATCTATATTGCATAGATACACACAATGACATACAGTAATGACAGGCTTGATAAGGTTAAGGGTTTACAAATACACACTCCATGCTGCGACTTGTGTAATTAAGGGGATATTCAAACACACACACACACACACACACAAAATAACAGGCATACGATGTAGACACAGGTGTACTTCAGCACATACATGTGCAGAGTTTTACACACACACACACACACACACACACACACACAGACATTTCACACTCAGCTTCAGGCAAAAAACAACTCCCACTCAATCAACCCACACACACACACACACACACTCACACACACTCACACACACACACACACAATGCAGTATGGTCTTTTCAGATGGCTCATGTGCTCTCTTCCAACTCTGCTCTGTTTACACCATCTCTATGTGCACACACACACACACACACACACACTGCTTTTTAGTTATATTGCTTTTTCAGATCTGTGAGAAATATCTAGCGCTGTGTAATAAGTATCACGGTACTTAAGTTGGCAACAACTGATTAGAAAACAGGAAAAATCACGGTAATTGTTCTGGCTGCAAATTACATTAACGCCAAAATTCTCTGAGAAACTGAGTATCCTGGACGAGACACAGATAATATCGGGGTTAAAAAGTTACGCAATAATTGTGATATTAATGTTAAATATCAGAACATACAGTCCCTTCATGTATTTTGTGTGTTATATGCATTTCATTGTTGCATTATAACTCCTGTTTGCGTTACGTTAATGTTTTGTAGAGTAAATCATAATAATAGCTGATAATGTCACTTAGAAATGGTGTTATTAGTGTATAATCCGATCTAATCATGTAAGATAGCTTTTATAAAACATGCCATACTCTCAGGAAATTATATCACGATGTAATTAATCTCAATATCGATACGATATCGCATTATCACCCAGCGCTAATCAGATTCACTCAAAGACATAAGGCATGTATAGGCATGCTAGCACGTACATGCGCATAAAGCCTGTAGCGTTAACGTGAATGCGTACGTGCACATCAGCGTGTTAATACTTTTCTATAAGAGCCTATATTCTGGCTGAGTGTTGTGCGTTTCGACAGAGGGAGTAGCTTTACGTCAGGTGGTGACTCTAACCCTGAGAATGCAGGAGGTCACGTCACCCCCTCGACCCCTACGCTGTATAAAACAGTGAGTTCTGCCTCCTTACATGCAAATTCAGACGACTTTAAACCTCCTCAACACCAAGAAACACCGAGTGGATGGTTTCACACGTTCACTCCTCGCTATAATCACGAAATATTCATCATTTGCTTCAGAGATTTTGTATCATTTTCCATTTACAGGGACAGGAACAGGAACAGGAACACCAGAGCTTAAATAAATGTTCCTTAATTATTATGTCATGATTCATGATGACGCATGTTTAGTATAAATACCGATGTCTTACTGCTAAAGTCTTATTGCAGAATGTCTATTTTTGTAGTATTGCTGATCCTGGGTTTATTAAAATGTATATAAATATCCTTCAGGCTTCCAAATCCCATCATGGCCGACATGAAGAGCTGGAGTTACGTAACTTTCATACGTTTGATCCATTTACACTGATATTTCTGAGGGAAAGAATTATTTGTTTTTAGTAGCAGTCAATTCCTAAAGCTGGATTTTAGCAAATAAATCCATATAAAAATCATTTTGGAGAATTAAACTGTATTTCTGGGCCTGTTCTGTCTCACATTAGGACATTAAATCAAGAAAGTAAAGTCTTCTCGTGTATCTATCGCAGAATAACTGCTTATCATTTTATCAGGGATTATGATATTATCATATCTGAGAAACTCTCATCTGGCAAAAATGTTCGCCTTTTTGATTGATTTATCCAAAATAAGAAAACATTGGAACTTCATAAGGAGCATAAAAACAAAATGGTGCCTATATAGACAACCTCTTTCTGAATTTTATTTTTATTTGTGTTTTATTCTGGAGCATCAACAATATCAGTAATAGAATATTACAATATCACAATGATGAATAAGTGATTATCTAAACATCCCTGAAACAATAAATATCCCTTTTATTTTTTGTTTCTCAGCAGAAAATTGACAGATTGGTCAATTTGTTCAGATACACTGACCTACAGATGGAACAATCAGGCCTAGAAAGATCAGAGCTTTAGTGTCAACTGTCCAATAGAGCAAATTATCTCTATATTTCTGTTCATTGGATGATAGTTTTAATATTGTGATAGCAGCGTAAGCTGGGTTAAAAGGTTACACAATGAAATTAATGAAATCAGAACGTGAACATGATGTTAGCCCGGGATGTGTTTCAGTCAACACCGACATTCAAAATTACTCCGACTGTCTCCTAATATCGCTACGTCATTATGTTTTTAATGTCCTTACCTTGCTGCAGTGCTGGAGATCAGCAGGAATGGAGTGAAAGGTTCTCTCTCTCTCTCTCTCTCTCTCTCTCTCTGGTCTTATTTTTCAGAGCTGGTTGATGTCTCGGTGTTTATTGAGACGTGTATTGGTCTCCAGACGGCAGGCTGGACGCTTCAGTATCGGTTAGATCTCTTCACTGAGCACATTAGCAAGGAAACACATTTCACACTGATGAATTGGCTATTACATGTGATTTATAATGAGTCCCACGGCACGCTGAGGACTGCGGACTCTGCTTTAGGACTTCTCTCGCTCTTTAGGAGCACGACTGTCTCTTCTGTTGATGTTCGAAATGTTAAAATCAGATGCGTCTTTCACCATTGCAGTTGTTTTTGTGCTCCTGTTATTTCCCAAGGAAAGGTTTTATCAATTGTATCTGGTTGTGTCTTTTTGCTATGATTTCTAAAACACACACACACACACACAGAGAGAGAGAGAGAGAGAGAGAGAGAGAGAGACTCATTGCCTTGGGAGATCTGTGTCTGTGTCTGTGTGTGTTTTGTGTTTGCCCAGTCTTGGGATAATTATATTTTCAGTGAGGTATGAAGGTGTGTTCATCACACTGAGGCTAATGATGGGTTGGTGAACTTCACAAACACAAACACACACACTGTCTAGACTAAAGCAACAATACAGAAATGACTCAGGGGGTTACAAAGGGGCTGAAACAAACAAACAAGCAAATCTGGCCTAATAATAATAATAATAATAATAATAAGAAGAAGAAGAAGAAGAAGAAGAAGACATATTTGTCCGATAATATTGTAAACTGGGTTAAAAAAGTTACACAATTATAATATTGTGATATGAATATTTAATATCAGGACAGGACTTTAGATTTTGTTCATCATTTTTTTTGTGTTATTTGTTATTTGCATTTCATACTAACGTTATTATGTTAATTGTGTTAGAACTGCTCTTTAGTGTTAATTGGACTAAATGTGAAACAGGACGTGACCTAATAACAGCTCATAGCGTCATTATAAATGTTATTATCACTATAGCGAGCATCAGCTTTAATCACATGGTGGTTTTGCTCTCATTTGTACTTGTTGTTAGTTTTATTTTCATTGCAGACTCGGAGCTCGTCAGAGGTGTTTCAGCTCGTATCGCTTCTTCTTACGACTTCATTCTAAATTCGTAAATTCGTGCAACAAACTCGTTACTTACGAGAGAAAATGTAGACGATGCTGAAGACTTTAATCTCCTTATTTTACTAAAGTTAGCCTGCTAATCTGCTGCCTTTATGCGCGCGCACACGCCGGGGCTCGTTTGCACAGCATTTAGGAGACAATTTGTGTTTGTGCATTTCCTTTATATTGATCCATTTTTTTTAAACACACACACACACACACACACACACACACACACACACACATAAATATATATATATATATTTTGCACGACATAAATTTATATGAGAGAGTTTAGAGTGTTAAATCCTCCTGGTTTTGGATTTTAATAGAAGTAAACAGCAGGACGGCAAGCAAGAAGGCAATAAAAGCGACGTTTGTTAACTTTTTAAAAAATATATATAATAATTAAAAAATAATAATAATAATAAAGAGCCGCAGGAGATCTGTCTAACTCTGCAAAATGAAGGCTATATATCAGAGTGCAAAATAAATAAAAAATACCTTCCACTTAGACTTTAATTGCTTTGTGTTGTTGTTATTTCTCGCCTGATTTAACATGTATTATTGAACCAGGACTCTAATCAGGTCTGATCAGGTCTAATCAGGTCTGGACGTCTGACACGCTTCATGATGTGTATTTGGTAGTAAGGTGTGTATTCAAACACACACACACACACACACACACACACACACACACACAGTAGAGCTGAACCTGTGACAAATCGTCCTGCAGACAAAATCCCGACCAAACGGCGTATTTTCTTCCATTAAATAAAACACAATAGTTTATTATTTTTGGGTTGTTGCAAAAAAAAAAAAAAAAAAATTATAATAATAATAATCCGTACCAAATAGTAGTACTATACACAGAGCAAAAACCAATTTCATTCATTTTTATCCCCGCAGAAACATTTTTTGGGTTTTTGTTTTCTATTCTAAATCTATATTCACAACAGACATTTAATAATAAATTTATAAGCCAGGTAGGACTGGAGCCGTGTAGTAGGCTATGTACATTCCCCTTAAACTGCAAGCAAGACATTTTCATCACATGCGGTGTTAAAGTGAGTTTTTTTTCTTTTCGTTTTTAAACCAAAGGCCCGGAAGCCTCTACAAACCTGGAGATGATATTCAGACATTATTTACACATGAAGTCCAGTCACTTAGAGTCCAGAAAGCGAAAGAAAAATCGAGCTTAATGAGGTTTTTTTTTCTTGTCTAAATGCTACACACCCGTCTGTGAGAACTCTTCCGGTTTGGTGTTTAAAGTCCATCTTTCTGTGGAAAACAAACTCCATCTGGACGAAGACGAGCCTCGGTGCTTTCATTCTTTCTTCTGTATAGTGCCAGGTTTCATTTTGGAAGAAAATAAAAAAAAATAATAAAGCTAAAAAAAAGATGAAGATGAAGTCCAGAGATGGATTCCCGAGATGTTCAGTCCTTAATTCTCCGTGCGCTTTTATTTATTTATTTATGCATTTATTTATGTATTCATTTATTTATCTGTGACGGGAAAATAAAATCAAAACATGTCCTGTTTTTTTTTTTTTTCTTTTTCCTGGGATTTGTTCTTAGTTCTTAATTTTTTTTGTTTTTTTGAAATTGCGCGTTTTTTCTTCTCCTCCTGCGCGTCTACACGGGTCTCTCCACGGCGTACTGACACGCGCTGAGGTTCGTGGCGGCGTTCTGGACTCCCGCGTAGCCGAAGCTCGAGTGCTGCTTGGCTTTGAGTCTCAGACTCGCCAGGCTGGAGTTACACGTGTCCCGGTAGACGTAGGGCGGAGTCGGCGGGGCGTACGGACACGCGGCGGGCGAGTTGAGCGACGCGTTGCCGAGGTTGTTGAGGTTGTTGAGGCCGTTGAGACCGGACGCGGGCACGGCCATGCCGGAGCTCATGCTCATGCTCATGGAGGAGATGGAGCTCGGCGCGGGCGGAGGCGGCGGCGGCGGCGGCGGCGCGGCGGAGAACATCGCCTGGGACGACAGCGGGCTGATGGAGTTCATCGAGTTGAAGAACGGGAAGCTCTTGGCCGAGAGCGAGGCCGGAGCGAGCCCTTTAGCCGCCGCCGCCCAGTTGTTGTACGTGTAGCTTGGGTACACGTCGTCGTAGGGCTGCACCAAGCCGTTAAACTGCGCGCCGAAGCCGTTCTTGCAGAGCTCGGCCTGCTGGTTGCGCTCGCGCTTCCGCCATTTGGCGCGACGGTTCTTGAACCAAACCTGCAATAAAACAAATAATAATAATAATAATAATAATAATAATAATGCACCGACATTTATTTACATAATGATCATGATAATGTATTTATTATCACAATCCAAAATATCACTGTGCGTATTCAACAAAAACAACAACAACAACAACAACAACAGCAACAGGATATTATATTTCTTATAACTCAAGACATAAAGGCACTAAACTCTACTTTGTCGTGAACGTGGAACCATCAAGACCACGTTTCTGTGCCTTTATTACGTGCACGTGCATGCAGTGTGCAACTTTAATTAGCTTTTAGACTAAACCTTTAAAGGCCCTCAAGCTCCAAATATGTTCTTTAAATTATTTTAAAGTATAAATTTACTACATAAAGATGTAAAGATGGCAGCAGTGAAGCAACTTTATTCACACAACGGCTTTAAAGACCAAACACTGCATGAAAATGTAAGAATTTAGACTGCATGATAGAGTACATTATTAATAAGACATGTAAATCAGTTTCAGACTATGATTGTGTGTGTGTGTGTGTGTGGGTGTGTATGTGTGTGTGTGTGTGTGTGTGTGTGTGGGTGTGTGTGTGTGTAAATGTCGGGTGTATTTATTGATACATGTCTTTATGTGTATTGCAGACTTGCAGGAGTTCAGCAGTGGAAACGGAGGACTGCTTAAATGTTTTTGGCAGTAATTAAGAAAATAAAAAAGATTCCAACGTTTTGTTATCATAAGCCTTGAAGTGAATTTAGACTGATGTTCCGATGGTGATGTTCCGATGGTGATGTTCAGATGATGATGTTCCGATGATGATGTTCAGATGATGATGTTCAGATGATGGTTTTTCTCCCCGCGTTCACTTTAGATCTCATGGAAAAGCTGAACTCCGCCCGATGACTTAAGCTACTTTTCTTTAAAAGTTAAAACATCAAATCGTTTAATTGTGGGTGTCAGATTTATGGACTCACTCATCTCTCTGTCTGCTCTTTAACCGCGCTGCTCTTTATCAGTGTCTCATTTCACCCAAATCCCAATACACGTCCAGCTTTAGCTGTCAGTGTGTATTCCTCCTCCTCCCTAACGCCCGATGTGTATTCCACCTCCACCCCGTGTGTGTGTGTGTGTGTGAGTGTGTGTGCGTTGCCTCCATACACACTCTGACCTTAAGCACACAACATGGGAATGGCAATCACAAAAAACACAAAGCTTTACACCTCTTTCACACCGGGTGTGTGTTACTCCATTAAGGCCTCTTATGGTGTGTGTGTGTGTGTGTGTGTGTGTGTGTGTGTGTGTGTGTGTGTGTGTGTGTGTTGACCGTAACGCTTTTCCCACCCTTAATTAGCTCAACACCAAACAAATTTAGACTTGTTGACCTTAATTAAGTTTAAATAGACCACATTTGACCTTTAATTTTAAGTTTAAAAAAAATCAGACTTGATTTCACCTCCAGGTGTAAGATTTTTTTTCCTGATTAAATAAGTACTTAAATAAAAAAAAGAAAGAAATGACAAGCTAAGAAGAATAAACGTTTCATTACTCACCATATGCGGATTACAGGATATCTGTTTGTGAATATTTAATATTTAAATAATCATGTAAATTAGTGTTAAATCAGGCTACTCGTGTGCTAACTTTAATACAGAGCCTAGCTACTTATTATTATTATTATTATTATTATTATTATTATTATTATTATTATTATTATTATCATTTATTAATTAATTAATTTATTTATTTTTGTTTTGTTTACAGAAACGCGTGTGTTTGTTGCATTGCAAAATAATTTCTCTTCTTTTTTTTTTTTAATCTTCTTGTTCTTTTAGTTTGAAACCCGACCTGTTGATGTTCATGCAACTTATTTAAATTAAATAAAGTTAAAAGGTTGTGAATTAGCGGCGTCCCTCAGAGATTCAGTCTGGGGCAATTCAATTTACACAAATGAGCTATTAATGTCTCTCTCCCTCTCTCTCTCTCTCTCTCTCTCTCTCTCTCTGGATGAAAAAAAGGAAATAAAATCACTTTAATGCAGAAATAGTGCAAAAAAGTGAAAACTCGCAGCTCTGAGAACTGATTCTGGCTAAAAGAGGACTAGTGCCGACATATGTTTTATTCATATAAAAAAAGTTAATTTATTCAATAAATTACATCATTATGGCGTTTATTATTATTATTATTATTTTATTTTGAGTAATACGAGGTGTTAAATATTTAATAATATTTTCTGAGTTGTATATAAACTGATGTAAAGTAAGGCAGCACGCGCTGTAGTATAGTTATAACGGACGCATGTTAGCGGTTACTGTTATTTAATGCGGTTCATTGTTTACAGGGATTTATTCTCGTACCCGGACTCGCGCCTCCGTGAGGTTGGTCCAGACGGCGATCTCCTCGCGCGTGCTCATGTCCGGGTAACGGTTCCGCTGGAATGTGGCCTCGAGCTCCTGCAGCTGCTGGCTCGTGAAGTGCGTCCGCTGCCGCCGCTGCCGCTTTTTCTTCGACGGATCATCGGAAGAGTCTTCGTTTTTACTCTGGACTTTCTCTTTTTCTACAGAAGCGAAAAAAACAAAACAAAAAAAAAACATATTTATTAAAAAAAAAAGTCATTTTTAACGCGTTCACGAGGCCGCAGCTTCAGCAGTGAAGGCGAACATTCACACTCAATCACGCGCCTCATCAAGCGTGTAAAAGGTTTGGATCAAAATAAATAAATAAATAAATAAATGAATAAATAAATTGCTTTCCAGTTCACACTGCTCTTTATTTACACTCCACACACACACACACACACGCACACACACACACGCACACACACACACACACACATATATCACTGCAGCTCCACACTCCAAAAGGAAGATCTTTTATTTTCGGCTTGTCTCGAGAGGGCAGAGTCCTTCAAACAGCCTCCTGAGACTTTATTGCAAAAATTCTTCCGAAGGTTCCTGAGTCAGACTTTGATTTGAGATCAATTTAAAAATTAATTAGTTAAGACTAATTGATTAAAAAGGAAATTGCACCAGTTGAGTCGCACGTGAAGCTTTACCAAGTTATATTATTTATTTTATATATAAGATCTAATATTTTCACCAAAGCTCTCTCTCTCTCTCTCTCTCTCACACACACACACACACACACACACACACACACACACACACACACACACACTGAGACTAACTCTCCCGCACATTTTAAACTCGAACAAACACAAATCGCATCTGCACTTTATTTACCTGCTTTATTTGTTTAAAAAAAAATCAGCTACCTTTTGAAAATAATAAAATGTGTGCTGCATTAAAAGTCGCGCGCAGGGAATTTCAGGAATCTTTACAATGCGACTTAAGCACAGAAGCAGTGCAGAGTTCAGACAAAACTCCACCTTCACCTCTACTCCATCCACACTAATTATTATTATTACGATTATAATTATTATAATTATTGTTTGCGCAGTTAAATGAGCACCTGTAATGTTAGCGCGTGAGCGACAATTAATTATTAAAATGCTAATTAATTGTCATGCCAGCTGAGAGAAGTGTTCCGTCATCACTTTAAGAGCTAATTCAACACTGTAGGTGTTAATTCCTCCATGTAGGTGTTGAGATGGAAATGAGTCTCTCTCTCTCTCTCTCTCTCTCTCTCTCTCTTTCTCTTTCTCTCTCTCCCCTCGTTCCTGGTCGTACCTGCGGCCTCGGGACTGTGTGTGTCCGTGTTTCCCTCCACTCCGTGTTTGGAGGCCATGTGGAGAGCCGAGATCAGTTTGGAACCTCCTGAGATGTGATGGTGGTGATGATGATGATGGTGATGATGATCTAAACTCAGCGGATCCTTCATCGAGTTCATCGAGTGATAAAAAAAAACAGAAGTCGCCTTTTCGGTTTAACGGGTTGAAGAGAAAAACTCCAGAATGAGAAGAAGAAGAAGAAGAAGAAGAAGAAGATGAAGAAGAAGAGACACACTGGGACGTGTGTGTGTGTGTGTGTGTGTGTCCGCTTAGCAGATCCTTCCTCACTCAGATCAGATCTTCTTCTTCTTCACAAAAGAAAAAAAAAAAAAATCTTTTCCAGCTCAGCCCGGAGATCAGCCGTGAGCAGTGTGTGTGTGTGTGTGTGTGTGTGTGTGTGCGCGCGCGTGTGTGTGTGTGTGTATCGCAGCAGTAAATGAGCGCAGACTGACAGAGACAGGTAGGAGATATTATATCCATACACACACACTCTCTCTCTCACACACACACATTTCTCACACTGCCATCTCTCTCTTCTCTCCTTCAGCTGTTCTTCTGCTCTTTTGCCCGTCCAAATCTCTCTCTCTCTCTCGCTCCCTCTCTCTCTGACGTCACACAAGCTCCTCCCACCGTTTTTGACAGGTCATCAAAGTCCACATGATGGTTTCAGCGGCCAATGAGAGGAGTGTGTGTGTGTGTGTGTGAGTGTGTGTGTGTGTTTTCACATGAAGATTTTAGAGGCCACACTGATGTTCCCACAAAACACAGGAAGCCACTTTATAGCAACCAAAAAAGCAGAAAAAAGGAAAGAAAGAAAGAAATGAAGCAGAAAAGTCACACAATCTTCACAGTCACGTGATCCACACGTGACATTTACATTTATGCGTTTTTTTTAGACAATGTGATATTTCACATATTTTTCACATGCAGTGTGTGTGATTTTACATTCACGTGTGATTTGTACACACGGGTCATTTACTGTCACGTGATTTTTACACGATTCTTATACTGTCACGTGCTTTTTACACGATTCTTATACTGTCACGTGATTTTCCACGTTATTTCTTTCATTTCACGTCTTATTTGTTTTACACAATTCATTTAAGACACGTGTTTTTTTTTTCATTTGATTTATTTATTTTTTCACGTTTGATTTATTTTCCTGTGTTTTTTTTTTTTTTTACACGATTCATTTAAGACACGTGGTTTTATTTAATCCATATTGTTTCACATGAGTTCACAAGTACACGTTTTTGACGTGTGATCACATATAAGTTCACATAATCTCGTGTTAAAAACGTGATGACGTCAAAACATACGTGAAGAATAAGAATAAGAAGGAGAAGAAGAAGAAGTCATCAGATCATGTTATGAGTGTCTGAACCTGTGTCCCACGTCCTGTTCTTGATAAATGACCAGGTGCATTATGGGTATTTTGCACACTTTAGGGAACATGACGTCACTTGTTCAGGTCTTGGGACCTCAGGAGCGCAGTAGATGTTCTCTACGCTTTTGGATGTGGCTGAAAAGCTCCAGAAATCGTGCACTACATGGTGTGTAGCGTGTGAGTGGATTCTGTAAGTGTGTCAACGCGAGATATTACTGTGTTATAACTAACCTTTATAGCTTATAACACACACGAGTTCACTGACACAGTGTCGTCCATGACGCACAGCCGCAGTCAGACATGTTTAAGAGACGAATTGATGAAAAAAGAGTCAGTTCAGCGCTGTAGGTGTTCATTCTTTGCTCTGTAAGTGTTGAGTTCTGTCTAGAACCCGTGGCCTCGGGGCTGTCTGGGTTTCTGCGCTCTGTGTTTGGAAGCCGTGGAGCCGAATTCCCCAAATTCCCAGTGCTGCATTCAAATATATACGCAAACCTTCATAGAAGCTTCGAAACTAACATTTTCGATTCGAATACTGGCCTCATTCATGATCTTAATCCTCGATTTAAAGAGGAATCATTCCTTCTTCATTATTCCAATTTGTTTCTATTCTGCACTTGATCGCTCACTGAAGATTGCAGGTCACTGAAGATTGATCCATCGTGTTTGTGTGGTTGTGTGTTTTCGTCCCACACACACACCTTGCGCAGTCATGTTTCTAAGCCGTCCTGGCATTATTAGACGATTAGTCACCGGACTAAGCCTCGGTGCTCGTCTCAGGAAAGGCAACTCCTAGGATGGAGCACTTCTAGGAGAAGATCCTGATTTGAGATTTGAGACATTTGAGCTTCAGCTGGTCTGAGACGATAGTGATGATGATGATGATGATGATGATGATGATGATATCTGCATTGCACTTCAGTCTGGAGAGTGGTTTTTAAAACCTGATAAACATCTCCATTTAAACTCAGTGCTTCATCATAAACAGACTCCTGAAGGCCTGGTTCTTCTCTAAAGCACTACGAGGAGATAAATATTTTCAGAACCAGATGTGAGCTGTGGCATGACTTTCTCCTACTTTAATAAGAAATACATTTTAAGTCTTCTTTTGTTTGTTGGAGTAATTCATGTTATTCGCTGAGCTGTGGCTTAACTGACGTTCTACAAAACAGATCAAATCAAAGTAGAACTGTACATTATGGTGATTAGCAGAAGAAGAAGAAGAAGAAGAAGAAGAAGAAGAACCAAGTACTAAAAAACATCCAATCAAAAAATCACCCCTTTTTATATCTCAAGGACACTTAAATCCCTTTAATTCCCTTATTCGGTGTGTGTATTATTTATTTATTTTTATTCCTTCACTCAGGACTGAAAGATCTCTAGATCTCCAGAAAAGTCTTTTACATGCCCTTTATTTGTTCTGCGTCAAAAAAGGAAGGACAAGAAAGAAAAGACAGCCGTGTTTTACATGAGTCCAAACCTGCATACTAATAATTCAATAGAAAAAGAATGAAGTAAGAGAATCGCAGCTGTTCCGGATCAGTCCGGTTCGCGTTCACACTCCTGCGGTCTGAATTTCATCTGTATTTAATCCGTGAAGCTGAAACGCGCCCGACAAATAAAACTGAATTCATTTACAGTTAAATGGATTTTTAAATCGATTTCAATTCGTGTCTTGGTGTAGAGTGAGTTATTCATCCAAAATCAACAGGGAAAGATTCTGAGCAGCCAATTCAAGCAACCCGATTCATTATTCATTATAATTAATAAGCGCTTTGTTAAAGTTATAACTGTAAAGTAAACAAATGGACAAAAACTAAATTTACCGACATCAGTTGTTAAATGAATGAACAACCTCAGTCACTAAAATTCTACTACTACGACTACTGATGATAATAATAATAATAATAATAATAATAATAATAATAATAATAATAATAGTAAGAGTCAGGGCTGTGAGTGTTTTTCGGGTCACACTGATGTTAGATTTGTCGGGGATTTTTGTCTGGTTTGTGTCGGGGGTTTTGTGTCGGGGTTTTGTGTCGGGGGTTTTGTGTCGGGGGTTTTGTCGGGTCGGTGCCGGATTATTGCTCCGTATTCAGGATTTGAGGATGCTGTGGATTTACGCTCGCGCTAATTACCGATTCAGTCAATATTGAGCGCGAGGACAGAAGCTTTTCCGCAGGATTACCGAGCACAGCACATTCCGCCATTACTCTATTCCCCTTCAGCATGCAGGATTTCAGTACACATTTAGTTTCTCCCCCCTGTGGGCTGCATATATTACAGAGAGAGAGAGAGAGAGAGAGAGAGAGAGAGAGAGAGAGAGAAAGAGAGAGAGAGTAATCAAGGCTTTCTCCTCCATCACTCCTGTGCTTTTGCATTTATTTTTTAAAATCTGTCTCTTCCACTTAATCGGTTCATTTTCTGCGTAACTATTTGTACTATTTCTTTTATTTTTTATTTATTATTTTATATATTTATTATTTTATTTATATAATTACTAGCGAATTATTTATTTATATTTATATTTATTTATTTATTTATTTGTTTGTTTGCTTTAAAACTTTCTTATTAATGTTGTTATGGTTTGATTTCCGTCCTGCGGGTCTCCAGCCCACTACAGTTCACTGCGATGTAGCGCGTTATAGCCTCCAAATAAACCTGATTTCAGCCATTTAAATAAACACAATGCTTTCAGGCACAAAAGCACAAATCACGCGCGTACAAAAGAATGCGAAATAAATCTTTTTAATTTTAATTTTATTTTTAATACGCTTATTGCTCTTTAAACTGAGATTCCTTTCGGAAACGCGTTCGTCTTCAAACAAACACACACAAGTAGCTTCTAAATACAACAAAACAACAAAACAACAAATCACAAGTCCGCTGCCGGAGTCAGGAGTCGGTTTAAAAAAATCACCAAACTGTGGTTTCACCTCGACACACACACACACACACACACACACACACACACACACACACACACACGGAGCGCACTTGCAAATTAATAAAGAAAGAAAGAAGGAAAGAAAGAAAATAACGCACGCGTGTATTTTTCTTTTCCTCCTGCACTTCCTGCGCTGACCACCAGGGGTCCATCTGACACAATAAACCACACACACACACACACACACACACACACACACACCGACATTTCAGCTCAATTAAACTCCACCACTGATAGTAAAGACAAAGTAAAATAAATAATTTAGTAAATAACAAAGTCGGGAAAAGCGAGAGAGAGGGAGAGAGAGAGAGAGGGAGAGAGAGAGAAAGAGAGAGAGAGAGGGAGAGAGAGAGAGAGAGAAAGAGAGAGAGAGAGGGAGAAAGAGAGGGAGAGAGGGAGAGAGAGAGAGAGAGAGAGAGAGAGAGAGAGAGATGAAAGGTAGTGAAAATGATCATTAAAGGAAAACAAATCTACCGATTCACGCACAGACGCGGAACAGTGAATAACAAAATCTCTACTTCAAGAGGGAAGAAGAGAGAAAGAAAGAAAGAAAGAAAGAAAGAAAGAAAGAAAGAAAGAAAGAAAGACAGAGATGATGTGGAAGGCGGTACAGGTCTCTGCGCAAGAGCCGATAATTAAAGGGGAAAAAATAATTAAATAAAAACAACAACAACAACAAAACAACAACAACAACAGAGCCACAGTAAGCTACTGAGGCGGTGTCACATTCACACACAAGAATCTGCAGCAAAAACCCAAATCCAAGAGCTGAGTGCGAATAAATAAATAAATAAATAAATAAATAAGATGATATGGAAGGCCGTGGAGCAAGACTCAGTGTAAGACCCGACAATTAAAGGCAGAAATAAATTAAAATAAAGTAAAAATGTGTTAATAATAATGACGGAAGCAAAACCGCTGAAGCTTTGTCACATTCACACAGAAGCGTTTCAGTCAAAAACAAAACTTCAGGAAAAACAAATAAAGGAACAAATAAACAGATGATCTGGAAGGCATTCTGGAAGCGACACACACACACACACACACACACACACACACACAGAAGAGTGTATGGCATTTAATAGATGATGAATGAGTGAATAAAATAAAGAAAAAAGAAACAAATAAAGACACAGTGATGATATCGAAAGCCGATAATTAAAAGGAAAAATTAAATAAAATGAAATGATTAAAAAAAAGTCAGAGCCAAACAAGATTAATCTGCAGTTTATGAATGAATGAATGAATGAATGAATGAAATAAAGAAATAAAGAAATAATCACATGGAGAGATGATATGGAAGGCAATCTCAGTTCAGGAGCCGACAATTAAACAAAAAATAATTCAAATAATAATTATTGAATTAAACAATAAGTGAAGAGATGAGTGAGAATAAACACCCAAATAAATAAATAAATAAATAAATAAATAAATAAATAAATAAGCGGCTTTACTCACCCAGTTGCACACACGTTGACACAAGTTTTCGGCAGTGAGAATCCATTTAGTTTATTGTTCAAAATCTGTAAATAAATAAAAAATATATATATGTACAGACATTTATTAGGGCATAGCACGCGCCTAATAATAATAATAATAATAATAATTATTATTATTATAATAATTGGAAGGAGTGTTTGACACTTAAACCGGAAGTGCGTCACGTCCCTCATCATTTGTTCTGAAATCCCTCCGAGACCGCGCTAATTAAGGTGGAGTGTGTGTGCGCGTGTGTTTGTGCACATGTGCATGCATGCATGAATACCTGTGTGTGTGTGTGTGTGTGTGTGTGTGTGTGTGTGTGTGTGTGTGTGTATCAGGGTGCAGGAAGTCGGTGGAGTGATTGGGCGGTAAAATCAGCGGGATTAGTGTGTGATTGAGATGTCTGTCGGTCGGATATTACTAAATTCATTATGTGTGTGTGTGTGTGTGTGTGTGTGTGTGTGTGTGGAATAACACACAGATGGCCTTTATTAGTGCTCTGTTTGATTATGATAATCGACAGTGCGAAATCTGCCCGCTGTTAACACACACACACACACACACACACAAAGGAGATGTGTGTATGTGTGTGTGTGTGTATGTGTGTGAGAGAGAGAGAGAGTGTGTGTGTGAGTGTGTGAGTGTGACTACTGATCAATAATCCCAAACATGAGACATTTAAATAATAATAATAATAATAATAATAATAATAATAATAATAACACGCTATGACGTCAGTACAGACGTTTAATAAATATGTGCACAAACAAAAACACGTTTTCATTCAATTTGCATGATTTAGGCAAAAAATGTCGAATTAATAATCAATAATAAATACAATATTGGAATAACTGACTAATATTTGAATAATTGTTGGTTCGTTTTTAAATTGTAAATAAAAATTAATCTTTATGATGATGATGTTATTAATTTTTCTGCCGATGGTTTGTCTTTAGTTTTATATTCTATACTTCTATATTTTTCTCTTTTATTATACATAATAAAAATATCCAAGAAATTGTTGATAAATTCTTTGCTTTTAATTTAAATCATTTCTCTCTATTTATTTATTTATTTATTTAGATTTTTTTTTGTGTTCAGCCTTCTGTTGATTTATACAAACACCAGAAGTGTTTAATTTCTGTGATTAAGTTATAATTATAATTAATTTATAATATTTTCGTCATATCTGTATTTATACCAAGAATCCGACAATTACATTAAAATAAACAAAGGGCATGAAATTAGAAAAGTTTGCGCATTTGATCATTTATTTCCCAAATGGAAATTGATAAAGATTTTAATTTTATGATAAAAATGTAACACTTTTTGCTTCTAAAGTGAAATGAATTCAAATCACGTGACCAATTTATGACGCCGGATTTAGTTTAATGTGTTTAAACAATCAACAAATCAAGAAGGATTATTCGCTTTTATTTACTATTAAACATTTAGCATGTATGTTATGTGCGTAATCTGTAGCGTGTGTTTATAAATTTATTTACAGCTTGTGAAGTTTATTTATTTATTTATTTATTTATTTATTTAT
>CM040981.1:886147-920074 GCA_022985145.1 Pangasius djambal | reverse complement strand
GAGAGAGAGAGAGAGAGAGAGAGAGAGAGAGAGAGAGAGAGAGAGAGACGAGTGCTGCACGTTCCTCCCTTGCGCGAGCTCTGACTCACAACCAGTGGGCGTGTGCGCGAATGTGTGTGTGTGTGTGTGTGTGTGTGTGTGTTTCTGTTTTTCTGTCTGTATTTCGTCTCCATAATTAGGTTTAATTTAATAGTCTAAACAATAAACAAAAACAAAAACAAAACATCTCAATTACATATTTAAAAAACCGGAAATTGAAATTATTCAAAATTTCGTTTTCGGTATTATTTTCTTTAATAATTTTATTCAAATGCGATTTTATTTAGTGATGTATACCCTATTTAATAGATATTATACATTTTTTAAAAGTCGAATTTATTATGGATGTGTTGTGAATGTACAATGTTTTAATAATAATAATAATAATAATAATAATAATAATAATAATAATAATAATAGTACTTGTTATAAAATAATCTGTACCTGCAATCTGACATGCAGCTTATATATTTATATACACGTTACATTCCTCTGTGTTTACATTCTGTTTAATCTTACAGTAATGAGCATTACCTCATAAGTGTGTGTGTGTGTGTGTGTGTGTGTGTGTGTGTGTGTGTGTGTATAATTAGATGTATATATCTACATATTTTTGATCAGATATTTTCTGTAAAATGCGCACACCATGTGGTTTGTGGTTTCAGAAAAATCGATATTAATTCCCGCGGGATATCTGAACAATTTATTTGTAAAACAGTCCGAAAATTCGATACAATTATCGAAAGCAGATGTAAACCGATCATATTTACAGAATTGTTTGATCTCATGATGGTGGTTTATTCACAGAATTAAGGCAAAGTGTCGCTTTCTGATTAGAAACACCTTTAAAGTGGAGTAGACCGAGTCCTTTTAATAAATGTGAGCAGAATTTAATTTGATTAGTAGTGTGTATGTATGTGTGTGTGTGTGTATGTGTGTGTATGTGTGTGTGTATGTGTGTGTATGTGTGTATGTGTGTGTATGTATGTGTGTGTGTGTGTGTTTAAGGCCCACGCAGATGAAGTGAAGTGAAGTGAACAGCTGGCTGGGATGTAAAACGCTCTTTAAAGATCCGGAGGCTCATTTTCATCTGAAGCAAAGCCTTAATCCTTTTTTAACATTTTCGGTCATACATCCATTAAAGCGGTAATTAATGAGGGAGTCCCACAAGCGCCTGATTACTGGAGCTGAAAAGCGCCGCGAACTGCTCGGGTTTTTACCTCAGAAACCTGCCTGAGCGCTGATTCGCTTCAAATCGGACACAATTTCTGATTTTCTTTTCCTCCGACGCTGTTTTTACGACGATGTCATAAAACCTGCATTAAGTATTCAATCAATCAACACAACAATGCACGAGCATCTATAAACGCCTTATGTCACCTTTAAGACACGATTTATAACGTTAATCGACTTATTCTAATGCACACATGCATAAGAAATGAATATGCATGCATCACAATACTGAATATAATTACAAAATAATGCATGAGTATTTACGAACAGCTTATAACAGCAAAGTGATTTATAAAATATAATTCATAACACGTTCATAAGCTTTGAATAGAGCGTATGTGGGGTGACATAAGGGCTGAAGGTGATGCCAAGGGTTCTGTGCCTCTAAGTGTTTTTGCACAAGTGCTATTTTATAATAACGTCATAAAACATGCATTAAGTATAATATATGCAGAATAATGCGCAATAAACAGCTTATGTCAGTATTATGTCATTATTCACAACATGACATGATTTATAAAGTAAATTGAGTAATTTTAATAAAACAGACATAAGAACTGAATAAACATCATAACACTGAACACTGAATATAATTCTAAAATAATACCTGAGAATCTATGAACAGTTTATAACAATATAAATCTTCATGAGATGAGTTATAAAATAGCTATTTATAACACATTCATAAGATCTGGTTCATCTGATTTAATCTAAAACATTAAATATAAGATGTTCATTAAATGTAATTAATAATAATAATAATCCGTCAGACTCTATGAACACCTTACGTCAGGATTCTCAAAATGGCACGTTTTATAAAATAAATGGATCTTGACATAAGAGATTCATAGCCACTGAATACAGAAGACATTTAAAGAATGTTAAGTGTAATTACTTTAATGATCAAAGAAGAGCTTATGTCAATTTTCATAAGATGATTTTATAACATACACAGATTTTTAGTGATGCAAAAGCACTAAAATATACTTCATTACACATTCATAAACAGTGAATAACGTTTCATAAGCAGTGGCTGAGCATTTATGAGCAGCGTATGTTAGTTTCAGGCTGTCAGGGTTTCCATAATCATATGAAATAGTTTATAACATAAATGGACTAAGGAAAATATTCAGGCTTCATAGCACACTTATAATCACTGAATAAAGAATGCATTATTAAAAATAAAACATTGAATATATTTATAGACAAATCATAGACATCTGAAACATCATGTAGCCCTCATAAACCGCTAATAAGCAGCTAATGTCAGTGTTACGTCTGGATTCTGGATTATATCATATGTGACATAACAGATAATAACGTTTATAACATGTTTATAAGCACTGGATATACACCACAACACTGAATAGAAAATACTGAGTATAATTATAGAATTATGTATGCAACTCTATAAACGTAATAATTAATAGTTTACAGATTTTGCTATAGAGATGTCATAACACACTTATAAGCGAATCTATATAGAACACAATATGATGTATGAAATACTGAATGTTTATGAGAATCTATGATGCGCTTATGTCAATATTTATAAGATGACCCAATGAGATTTTATTTACATAAACAGATGTTTATTGATACAAAAATTTCATAAACACATTCATAATCCGCATAAGGAGCAGTTGTTATGAGCATTTATGAGCACCTTATGTCAGCATTATGTTATTAGTCTCAGTGTTGCATGACATTTTATAATTTGTTTTGATGTAACGGAAAATATTGACTTAATTAACATAAATTAACATTCATGAAGACTTTATAACACATCTGTAAAGAGTGATTAGTGTAATAAACAGGTTTTGAGCAATTATGAGCAGCTTATGCCAATAAACTTTATAAATATGAAATAAACTTTATATTTTACAAATGCTGCACATTTTAATGCTAAAGAATGCTCACTGCAGCTTTAAAAATTACATACAATAGATAAATAAATAGATATATTTTAGAGCTGCAGTAAGCATCTTTAGCAAGGAACCTTCTTGCTACCATTATCAGTTATCATCTGCCTTTCCTAGTAGATGTAAACCCACACACTGTACATAAAGCTAAAGTTGCTTACTGCTGCTTTAAAAACTCAAGACAAGACAATTATATTTGAAAATTGCAGAAAGGATCTTTAGAGATGGAGAACCAGGCAGAAGCTCCTTGTTTCCGTTATTAGCCTTTGCCTAAATAAATTAGCGTTCACTAGTAGAACCAAATCCACATGCTGTACATTTTAATGCTAAAGATACTTATCACAGCTTTAAAAATTACAAATAAGATAAATTAATATATTTTAGAGCTGCAGTAAGCATCTTTGGCATCTTTAGGGATGTAGAGTAGAACCTCTTTGCTTCTGTTATCAGCTTTTGCCCAAAAATAACATTCACTTGTAGACTTAAATCCACATGCTGTACATTTTAATGCTAAAAATGCTTACTGCACCTTTAAAATCTACAAACAAGACAAACAGTGATATTTTATTGTTACTCGTGACGCAGTCTCTCTCCTACACGATCAATTTTAAATAATTAAATGTCATTTCGCAGCACTTTCAAAGGTTTCGCTCCACTTTCCAGCTAACGCTGAGTTTTTCCTGAAAGTTGTAAATCCAAAACCGGATCAGTTTATGTACTGCTAACATGCTGAAGTGGAAAAGTGGAAAACGAGAGCGGGGCTGAGGGACAGGAGGAGACGGCGTGCATGTCGCACAGAGCAGCACTTCTCATTTAAAGCCTCCGCTACGTAATTTTACTGCCTCGTTGGCTTAACGACTACAAGAGCCCTTGATTAGCCAAATTAGCATGGACGATTTGCTAACGGCTCTCCAAACCATTGAAAGATTTTCATAAAGCCAATAATATTACTGCAGTTATACACACGCTGTGGTTAACATTCACAGTTCTGGCAGGACGACGAAGCACTAATGCGGCCAACAGTAGCCGTGTAAGCACACACACACACACACACACACACACACACACACACACACACACGGAGGCTAACACAGCACTAGCTGCTGCACCATATATTTAAATCTCACTCAAACGCTGGCTCCTGTTTATAAACTATTAATACCTCATTTACTGCAGCACCAAATGTCCATCAGTGACGTGATGCGGCTTCTTTACTGCTGCTAATTTAATATCAGGAGAAACACTGAGCTAAGCGCTAATGTTTGTAGCCATAGAGCTGGATTAATATCTCTTCTGTTTTACGACTAGCTCATGCTAGCACGTGAATGTTTAGAATCACATTCAGGAAGCATGTGTGCTGTTAAATATTTTCTAAATCGTTCATCGAATGATTTTTACTGATTATTGAATTAAAATAAACCCTCATGAATCTTCTCTGTTATAGTATACGGGCTAACCTTACCTAATTAGCATTACAGTAAACAGGCTAACATGCAAACTAGCGTTACAGTAAACCAGGATTACAGAGTCACGGGGAAAAGAAAGTGCACCCTCCTTTCTCAGTTCTAGGTTTTTATTCATCAGGGCCTAAATAATGATTGTTTGGTCCTCATTAACTTCTATAAACAAACAAATCACCTCTGATGACAACAACAAAACAAAAAACACAACATATTTCAAAATGTAGTTATTTGTTTTCCCCAAAAAGTAAACCAACACTCAGAAAGCAGGCGGTTTCCTATAACACCCCATGATTCAGTAACATGTAGAAGCACCTTTAGCAACAATAACTCGAAGTAAATGTTTTCTGTAGACGTTTATCAGTCTCTCACATCGTTCTGGAAAGATTTTAACTCACTCTTCTTTACAGCATTGCTTCAGTGATGTTTACTGGTGTTTGAGGTCATTCATTCATGCACAAGATCCCACCACGGCATCTCAACGGGGTTGAGGTCTGGTCTTTGACTTGAGCACTCCATCACCAAGATTTTTTTCTTTAGCTATTCAGATGTTGGTTTTCTGGTGTGTTTGGAATCACTGTCCTGTTGCATGACCCAATTTCAGCCCAACTGAATCTGAAACTGCTGGACAGATGGCCTCACATTTAGTCTCAAGAATACTCGGGTATAAAGTGGAGATCATCATTGTCTCAATGACTGCGTGGTCCCAGCTCCTGTGGCTGCAGAACAAGCCCGAATCACCACCCCACTGCCACCACCATGCTTCACAGCTGGCGTGAGGTGTTTGTGATGATATGCTGTGTTTGGTTTTCACCAAACATTCTGCTGCGCATGATGACCAAACATCTCCACCTTGGTCTCACCAGTCCAAGGGATATTGCTCGAGAACTTTTGTGGTTTGTTCAGATACAATTTTGCAAACCTAAAACGTGCTGCATATTCTTTTTGGACAGAAGGGACTTTTTCTTAGTCACCCTTCCATGAAAGCCATATTTATTCAGTCTTTTTCTGATTCTGCTGACATGAACATAAACATTTAATGTGTTTACAAAGGTCACATGACATAGCTCTTGGGGTTTTCTTTAAATCTCTGAGCATTAAACAGTTTGACCTTGGACGGAATTTGCTGGGATGCTCACTCCTGGGAAGACTGGCAACTCTCTTGAAGGTTCTCTATTTGTAAACAGTCCTTCTCACTGTAGAATGGTGAATTTAAAATTGTTTGGAGATGGCCTTATAACCCATCTCAGATTGATGAGCAGCAACAGTTGCTTCTCTGAGGTCGTGGCTGATGTCCTTTCTTCTTGGCATGATGTAGACACACACCTGAGTGCTCCAGAACACCAAACTGCCAAAGGTTCTGCTTTTATAGAAGAAGTCACACTTCCTGTTGATTAACTAATCCAGTGCGTTTCATCAATAACAGCTGGCTGCTAATTACTCACTTAATTGTGGAAGTAGGAAGGTTTCTGAAGGTTGGATTACTTTTTGGGAAAAATAACTACATATTGAAATGTGTTTTTTTGTTTGTTTTTAATTTGTTTATAGAATTTGGTGAGGACCACACAATTGTTATTTAGCCGCTGATAAATAAAATCATAGAACCGAAGGAGGGTGTACTTACTTTTTCACATGACCATATTATAATAAACACATTCACCACAAAATAGTGTTATATCAAACAGATAAACTAGCATTATAGTAAACAAGACATTTTTCCAAATGGTCAAGTGTGATGTAAGAATCCAGTTTCCTCTGAAGATCCAGATGTGTGTGTGTGTATGTGTGTGTGTGTGTGTGTCCATCAACTTTAAGCCCCTGGCTCTAAATTAGCATCATAAACGTAACTCTACGGCCACACCGGGACTTCCATCAGAGGGAAACTAGAGCACCGCTAGTTTTCTGCACTCTTGACACCTAGCATGTGTAGCGTAATGGCTAACGAGGCGAGCTCAGGTGTGTTGGGGTAAATATCGGAGGTAAATATCTGCGTGAGAGCTTTCGGCTAATTGCAGATGCACGGGGACCGATGGGGCAGCTGGAGAGGATCCGAGATCGATGAAGACGCCACCGGGCAGCCGGAGGGGAGATAAAAGCGGGGAAAAAACACAGAGGTAATGAAACGAGAGACGCTCGATAGGGCGTGGAGGAGGAAAAAAAAACGAGAAAAAAGATGAGACTCGAGAATGTCGAGCGCAGATTAATTAGCGCTAGCGGAAGAGGGAAGGCGTGTTCGACACAGAGATGGACAGAGTCAGGGTCGGGGAGATAAATGAGTGCAGGGGGTTGTGTGTGTGTGTGTGTGTGTGTGTGTGTGTGTGTGTGTGTGTGTGTGTGTGTATAATCCAGTCCCTATGTGAAACTGTTGACATTTGTGCTTTCTCCCTCCTTCATTATGTTCCTCAACCGTTTTTTTTTTTTGCGCTGGATTAGCGACAAATCTCCCACGCAGCACTTTCAGCATGCAGCTAGTAGTTTAACGCCATCAATAATGGATGAAGAGATTGTAATCTGTATGACAGGGAAGAGAGAGAAAGAGAGAGAGAGAGAGAGAGAGAGAGAGAGAGAGGTGTGCCATACTGATGTCTTTATTATTATTATTATTATTATTAGCATTATTACACACAGTGCTATTATTATTATTGTTTTTTTATTCTTATTACTTTGTGGTACATACTTTTAAAGTGACTTTGGGCTTTAGAAAGAGAATAGATAGATAGATAGATAAATAGATAGATAGATAGATAGATAGATAGATAGACAGACAGACAGATAGATAGATAGATAGGTAGATAGATAGATAGAATTAGGATTTAATCCTAATTGTAAGTGACTAACAGACAGATAGAAGGCTGAATAGACAGTGCAGGAGGAGAGTGTATCTCTCTCTCTTTCTCTCTTTCTCTCTCTCTCTCTTTGTCTCTCTGTCTGTCGGTCACTTCATAAATATCTGTCTCTCTCATTCTTTTTTCTTTCTGTCTCTATCTCAGGCAATTCAATCTCTCTCTCTCTCTCTCTCTCTCTCTCTCTCTCTCTGTGCCATTTTCTGTCTGTCTCTCTCATTCTTTTTCCCTCTGTCTCTCGTTCTGTCTGTTTCTCTATCATTTCAATTCTGTCTGTCTATCGGTCTCTCTCTCTCTGTATATCTCCCTATGTCTCTCTCTTTCTCTCTCTCCTTCTCTGTCTCTATCTGTCTGTCACTTTATAAATATCTGTCTCTCTCATTCTTTTTTCTCTCTGTCTCTATCTCAGGCAATTCAATCTCTCTTTATAAATATCTCTCTCTCTCTCTGTCTGTCTCTCTATCACTCTTTTTCCATCTGTCTCTCTTACTGTCTGTCTCTCAGTCATTTAAATTCTGTCTTTCTATCAGTCTCTGTATCTCTTCCTATGTCTCTCTTTCTCTGTATGCCTATCTGCCTCTCTTTGAATCTTTCTCTCTCTCTCTCTCTCTCTCTCTCTCTCTCTCTCTCTCTCTCGTTCTCTCTGTCTGTCTCACTTTCATTGATTGTGTTTACTCGAGCTTCTCATTGCAGCTCATTAGCTGAGATGGTGAGACACGCCCTGTCCTGCTGCAGGGGATGGAGGGATTAACATAAGTGAGAGAAAGAGAGAGAGAGAGAGAATATTTAGAGTTAAGGAAGGACAGATGTTCTGTCCTGACATTTCTTTTTAAAAAATCCATATTTATATAAAATATCGATACTGTGTGCGTGTATTAATATGCTGTTCCTGTGTGTGTGCGCGTGTGTTGTGTGTGTGTTGTGTGTGTGTGTGTGCGCGTGTGTTGTGTGTGTGTTGTGTGTGTGTGTGTGTGCGCGGGTGTGTGTGTGTGTGTGTGTGTGTGTGTGTGTGTGTGTGTGTGTGTGTGTGTGTGTGTGTGTGCGCATGCATCACTGGGTTGAGTGTCCGTATGAAAGCATGGGGGGATTAGTCCTGGGTAATGATGTCACTCGGCTGTGTGATGGAATAATTGCAACACAGGATAAAAAAAAGAAAAGAAAGAAGAGATGGCAAGAAAAAAAATTCCGAGTGGCTTTGATGTTTCTGTAAAGATTCCCGAAGGAGCGACTGAAGAATTCATCGTCCTCCCTGATATCAGATTAGCTCATCTCTCTCTCTCTCTCTCTCTCTCTCTCTTATCCTCTTTCTCATCTTCTTTCTTTCTTTCTTTCTTTTAACTCTGTCCTTCTATCCATCTGTCTCTCTTTGTAGATTTCTTACTTCTTTTCTTTCTCTCTCTCCATTTGTCATTCTCTCGCTTTCTGTCCTTCATTTTTATCATTCTCTTTCTCTCTCATTCTTTTTTCACTTTCTCACTACATCCCCCTTTTTATTTTGTCCTCCCTCAACTGTCTTCTACCCCTTTCATTAATTTTTTTCTCTTCTTCTAAACATTTTGTTCTTTTCATTCTCACACCTTTCCTCTGTCTCTGTCTTGTTTTGTCCCTTTCTTTCTTTCTCTTTCTTTCTTTCTAATTTGTCCCTCTATTCATCTGTCACTTCATATTTCTTAATGTCTTTTTTCATTCTTTCTATCTTTCTGTCATTCTCTCTCCCTCTCCATCTTCCATTTCTCTTTTGCTAGATCCCACTCTTCTATTGTCTCTCTCCTTTTCTTTCTCTCTTCATCATTCTCTTTCTCTATCCTTCTTTTCCTCACTTTCTCTCTACATCCCCTTTTATTTTCCCTCCCTTATCTCTCTCCCACCCCTTTCACTTATTCTTTCCTTCCTCTTGTTTTTTCCTTCTCTCACCTTTCCATCTCTCTCTCTATTCATGTAATCCTTTTTCTCTTTCAACGGCTTTCAATCTCTCCTTTTTTCCTTCTCTTTAGTTCTCTCTATCTCTCTATCTCATGTCTCTTTTTCTTCCCTACTCCTCTTCCCTTCCTCTCTTTCTGCATCTCTTCGATTCTCTCCTGCTGTTTTTCTGTCTCTCCAACTATCTCTCTCGCCCACTGCGTCTCTTCTCTGTGTCTATCTCTCCGTTTATTTTGCTCTCTTTCTCCGTCTCTCCATCAAATCTCAAACAACGTTCTCTAAAACAAAATAAATTCAATCATTTTCTCTTTGTCCCTCTCTCTCTCACTCTCTACATCTCTCTTTTTAATCTTTTCTCCCTCGTCTTTTTCGTTCTACCTTTCTCTTCGTCTAAGCCTCTTCTTTTCTTTCTCATGTCTATCTCTCCCCCTCCATCCACACGTCTCAGTAAACCTCTTTCCAAATGAGCGAACCTTTGGATCAACCCTTCGGGGCGTACTTCAGGTAGTCCAGCGCTCTGAATAGAAATGATTCTTATCTTTTTTTTTTTTTTTTTTTTTTTTTTTTTTTTTTTTTTTTTTTTTTTTTTTTTTTTTTTTTTTTTTTTTTTTTTTTTTTTTTTTTTTTTTTTTTTTTTTTTTTTTTTAGGGATTTAAGACAACGATAATATTACATCTGGAGAGCGGTTCCTAAAACACAGCCGTATATTTAACCAGACGTGCGATCCGTCATCGGAGCAATAACGCCTCGCTTTTCTTTCTTCTCTCTTATTTTAATTTGTGGCCTGAAATCGGACTTTGATGTATGGAATATTGCGCCGTAAACGTGAAATATTGTTCAAACACTCCGGCGACCTTCACACCTCACACCGTATATAAACTCCGAGTCACAATGAAATCCTGAAACCTCTCGCGCTGCATAAATCTGAGCTTCTACATAACAACCAACAAATGATTAGCCATCAGTGTGTGTGTGTGTGTGTGTGTGTGTGTGTGAGTGTGTGTGTGTGTGTGTGTGTGTGTGTGTTACCGGCCCTTTATTAGCTTCTCTTGCTAAGCTCGGAGAGAGCCGAGGTGATTCCCACAGAGTCGAGCATCTCGGCCATGACATTCATTTCAGCACCGATCAAAGCCCTCGACTCTGAGTGAGTGTGTGTGTGTGTGTGAGTGTGTGTGTGTGTGTGTGTGTGTGAGTGTGTGTGTGTTGTTCATTAAGGCAGAGGCCAGGGTCAAGCATCATTCAGACTTTAATCAGTCCACTGCTGCTGTGAACATTTTGTTTGATATTTTCACACTGCTAACATTTAAATGCATGCATTTGAATTGACGAGAATAACTTAATAAAAATATATAAAAAGAAATGAATATATTAATGTATTAATAAAGTATTGTAATATATTCATAGATAAACACTGATATAGTAAACGTATGTATGCTAACCTACAAACTAGAGAATATAGGCACTATCACATAAACTAGCATGGTAGTAAACAGGCTAACCCATTAATTAGCATCATAGTAAACATGCTAACCCATTAATTAGCATCATAGTAAACAGGCTAACCCATTAATTAGCATCATAGTAAACAGGCTAACCCATTAATTAGCATCATAGTAAACATGCTATCTGACAAACTAGAGAATATAGGCACTATCACATAAATTAGCATCATAGTAAACATGCTAATTGACAAACTAAAGAATATAGGCACTAACACATAAACTAGCATCATAGTAAACATGCTAACCCATTAATTAGCATCATAGTAAACATGCTATCTGAAAAACTAGAGAATATAGGCACTATCACATAAATTAGCATCATAGTAAACATGCTAACCCATTAATTAGCATCATAGTAAACATGCTAACCCATTAATTAGCATCATAGTAAACATGCTAACTGACAAACTAGAGAATATAGGCACTATCACATAAATTAGCATCGTATTAAACAGGCTAACCCGTTAATTAGCATCATAGTAAACATGCTAACTGACAAACTAGAGAATATAGGCACTAACACATAAACTAGCATGGTAGTAAACAGGCTAACCCGTTAATTAGCATCATAGTAAACATGCTAACTGACAAAATAGAGAATATAGGCACTAACACATAAACTAGCATTGTAGTAAACATGCTAACCCGTTAATTATCATCATAGTAAACATGCTAACTGACAAACTAGAGAATATAGGCACTAACACATAAACTAGCATCATAGTAATCAGGCTAACCCGTTAATTAGCATCATAGTAAACATGTTAACCTACAAACTAGAGAATATAGGCACTAACACATAAACTAGCATCATAGTAAAAAGGCTAACTGACAAACTAGAGAATATAGGCACTAACACATAAACTAGCATCATTGTAAACATGCTAACCCATTAATTAGCATCATAGTAAACATGCTAACCTACAAAATAGAGAATATAGTCACTAACACATAAACTAGCATCATAGTAAAAAGGCTAAATGACAAACTGTCTAGCTAACCCATGAACTAGCATTAGAATAAATATGCTAGCTCACTAATTAGCAATATAGTAAATAACTGTAATTGAAAATGTTAGCACTGCATTTTGATAATTTTTTGGCACAAAATATTACATTTCTTATATCAGCTTTTTAAAGTTACTGTATTTGGTTTAGTATTTTAGTTATTCTAATCATTTTATGTAGGTTTAACTTACACGCTAGCATTATAGTATACATGCTAACCCAGAAATTAGCATTTCTGTAAACGATCCATGACCTAGCATCGCAGTAGCATGAGCTAGACCCATGAGCTAGTTTTGAGGTGAATTAAAACCCACACTGGGTAAAAATTAACTGCCCAAATTTAAACTTTAATTGTCAATGCTAACGTGATGCTACGAAATCTGCTAATATGCTAA
Organism: Pangasius djambal; assembly: GCA_022985145.1. NCBI lineage: Eukaryota > Metazoa > Chordata > Actinopteri > Siluriformes > Pangasiidae > Pangasius > Pangasius djambal. The sequence continues at coordinate 907,753 of CM040981.1, read as the reverse complement.
TTTATTGATCGTGCCTGTTTATTGATGTTTAACGATCTGTTGTTCCACACACAGGCTGGAAAGTGCAGGAGTCGATCAGTCGGCCACAAAGCCTCTATAAATATCTGACCCTGAGTCGTTTGTCTTGGCACAGGCACGAGCTCGTTGTCGGGATGCTTCCCGTTTCGGACCGTGTTCAGGTCTAAATTTAACCTCGTGCACGTGAGAGTGTGTTTTCCCTGGAAGTCCAGCTCCACTGGGACAGATTCACAACGATCCGGGAGGCGAGAGCTGCTTTCTTCCTGTCAAACGGACACGTGTACATAGTGTACATAATTTAAAGCCACACTTCAGTATTCCTTTCACCTGAGTGTTCTGTATATGTCAGTATTCCGTACACTCCAGTATTCCGTACACTCCAGTATTCCGTACATTTCATTATTTTTTACACTCAAGTATTCCATACATTTCATTATTCTTTACACTCCAGTATTCCATACATTTCATTATTCTTTACACTCCAGTATTCCGTACACTCCAGTATTCCATACACTCCAGTATTCCGTACACTCCAGTATTCCATACATTTCATTATTCCATACACTCCAGTATTCCATACATTTCATTATTCCACACATTTCATTATTCTTTACACTCCAGTATTCCGTACCCTTCAGTATTCCGTACACGTCAGTATTCCTTACAATCGATCTTATCTGGCTAATAAAATGATGAAATAAAGTTAAATGCATTAAATATAACCTGGTGCTGTTATTTATTTATTTACTTTATTCTCTTTTCCTGACAGATTTGCTACATGACATGAACAGCGCGGATTGGGAAGCGTTAACAAAGCTAATGCCGTGGAGTGGGAAAACGTTTTTCCTCGACTATTTAAGCGTTCACACCAGCGTACGGCTCACTTCCAAACAGCGTCTTTAGAAAGCAGAAAATCGGCAAATGAAAAAAAATTCTCAAATCTGAGTCAATATCTGTAAAAATTCAGACTCCCTGTGGTCCTTACGCGCAGAAATGTCATGCATTGTTTCTTTTTACGAGTTAAATAAATAATATTCGAGCTTCCCGAAGTCTGAAATTTCCCAGCGGTGTGGAATCGAAGCAGAGCAGCTGCACGTGTCGACGGAGTGAAGAAAAATGGCAGAATCGTAGCATCTAGTGTTTATTTGAACAAAACCGCATTAAGCACTAAGTTACATAGTTGAGGTCCAAACCATCAAGACAGTCATGACACACTTTGTAAAATCAGCCGGAGCATAAAATTATGAAAAAAAAAAATTTCTTTTCTGCCGCAGACTGGTGTTTTTTTCTAATTGAGTAATAAAGTGTGAGTATCAGCTGCCATGGAGCGCATTTTGTTCTGGATCGAAACAGCATGACCAAACAGTGTCACTATAACCATCGAGTGTCACGTAACACAGCGCCAGTGTGTGTGTGTGTGTGTGTGTGTGTGTGTGTGTGTGTGTGTGAGAGATCATAAATCCCACTCTGTCTGTGCGTTGAGTGACACATATCTGAGAGTAAAAGTCTAATGTGCCGAGCTTAAGTGTCATCATCGTTTACCTCAGAGCTCGGGCGACAAACTCGTAAATTTCACTTAAAATAAAACGTTTCCAAGACGTCATTTAACAACATCCAGCTTTTTCCGTTACAGTTCAGGATTCCTTACACTTCAGAGTCTTCTACGATACAGTTCAGGATTCCCTATGCTTAAATATTCCTTACACTTCGGCATTCCTTACAGTTCAGTATTCCCTATGCTTAAAGATTCCTTACACTTCAGCATTCCTTATAGTATAACAATCTTTACACTTCAGTATTCAATACACTTCAATGTTCCATATACTTCAGTATTGCCTACAGTTAATTATTCCGTACACTTTAGTATTCCATACACTTCAATATTCCATATACTTAAACATTCCCTACACTTCAGTATTCCATACATTTCGGTATTCTCTACACTTTAGTATTCCCGACACTTCAGTATTCCATACACTTCAATATTCCATATACTTAAACATTCCCTACACTTCAGTATTCCATACATTTCGGTATTCTCTACACTTTAGTATTCCCGACACTTCAGTATTCCATACACTTCAATGTTCCATATACTTAAACATTCCCTACATTTCAGTATTCCATACATTTCGGTATTCCCGACACTTCAGTATTCCATACACTTCAATATTCCATATACTTAAACATTCCCGACACTTCAGTATTCCGTACACTTCAGTATCCTGTACACTTCACTATTCCATACACTTCACTATTCCATACACTTCAGTATTCCGTACACTTCAGTATTCCGTACACTTCAGTATCCCGCTTTCCTGTGAGGTCAGCATGAAACAGAAATATAAACCTCATTTATCTTCTGTAACGTTGTTTCTGAGTACAGGAGTTGTTTCAGCAGGATAAATAGATTACACATAAATAGAGTTTATTAAGTATAAACTGCATGATCTCATGACCAGAGCTCGCAGCATGCAGTGGCAGTCTAATGCTAACGCTACAGCTAATGCTAACGCTACAGCTAATGCTAACGCTAAATGTCCACCTGCCCCCGTATGAGTCATGGCTGCGTGTTTAGAGTCGATGCGGAGCGATGCGGAGCGATGCGGAGCGATGCGTTACTGACAGGACCCGGGAAATTCAGGATGTAATGCAGAGCATTAAAGCGTCACAGTTGTTTATTTGTCTCTTTGTCGGTTAGCGTGTTAAAGTAGCGAAGTAGCTCTGATGCCAAAAGCCAGCTCGAGACTCTCATCTCACACACACACACACACACACACACACACACACGCACACACACACCAAGTGATCTGCTGAAGGACGCTCAGACTTATCACCCTCTCAGAGGTCCTCCAGAGAGTGGCACGTGAAATCGCTGCAGCAGAAACGCTCCGTATCAACGGTGCGTACACATGACCTCATTTCGCATGCCTGAAGCCGAGTCTGACTCGGACCTCGCTCTCTCGCTCCTGATGGGACTTTTTCCGTTCAGGTCCACGGTGATAAATAAGAGTCCTGACAAGGAGAGAAATTCGATTATCGCCGCCGTTCTTGCTTATTATTGCTTTGCATTTTTGCGGCGTGAGAAGACGAGGCTTCAAAAAAACAAAAAAGCACCTTGTGTATCTTGACTGAGTTATCAGGATTCCTGCGCTGAGGGTATTTCAGACGAGGAGGATGTGCTCTGATATTCCTGGCCTCGTCTCGTCCTGGTTGTGTTGCAGATGGATGAGTCTCGGGCTGAATCTGAGAGAGACCAGAGTCACGACCAGAAGAAAAAAGTCGACCTTACGTGACCTTATCCTGTCAGTTTAAATGCATGCACGTTATGGTGGACCACGCGGGACAAGATTACACACATCGATATTCATCTGGAGAAAAAAATTATTCCTCCATAAATTATTACGCATATCTACAGTATATACACACAAAGTACGTGCTGTTTTAGTTAAACTAGGTCAAAGGGAAAGCACGTTAGATGCGATTTCAGCATCACACTACAATTGAACTGAGATTTTTCTCAATTCTATGCAAATTAGCTATGATGCTGTAAAGTGACAAATCTAATCTATATATTTTTTCAGTTCCCTGCTCACAACTGCCTTTAGTTCCTGAAACAATAGAGCCAAACTGTGGTTTTATCTTATCCTGTCATACACGAGCTCTCATCACATGTGTATAGAGACATTATGAAGAAGCTTGGAAGGAAGTAGCGTAGATCGTTGGTGACTCTGGGGAGTGTGTGTAGCTAGCACAGTTAGCATAAATCACTTACCTAAAAATCTAACTTTTTAAACCGTGTGTGTAAATCACACACTGGGCTACGATACTGGGCTGAAGGTTATATATTTTGGCTACAGTTTGTCTTCTAAACATAAACCCACAAGTGACAAACTACAAACACCTTGAGCAGCACTACAGTTTCTCGTGTGAACATCGGATTGTTATGCTGTACGACCGTGAAGTTCTTAAAGTCTGAAATTGTATTATTCCGCTTTATCCGTGATTTATGACCAGAACTCCAGAACGTATCACTTCGACCTTTTCTGTGACCGTCCTAGCGATGTTCCGTGTCTCCGGCTCCGATCTGTGGAGGACAGAGAGCGAGACTGACAGCAGTGAGGTCTCGGCGGAGATCTGCATCACCTGCATCAGCACAATCGTGAGCAGAGCGAGAAGGTCGATCAATGTCCTGCTCCTGCTTCCCCTCAACGCCGGATTACTGCAGCACCACAGCAGGCTACGACGTCCATCGCAAACAAACACGTGGATCACATGTAACTCTTTCTTCAGAACCCGATCACATGGTGTGTTTGGAGAACCAATAGCATGACACGATGACTTTTAACCTTACATCAAGTTTGTAGGAATTTTAGATTTTGATACGTGACACTGATTGATTTTATAAGCAGCTTTTTAAGTACAGCCCTTATTTTTGCCCCCAAATTAGAAGTGCACAAGGCGGCGCTTTCTGCATGATTGACACTCACAGTAGCCACGCCTCTTTTTCCTGATTGCTTGGATGTTGGTGGTCCTTGTCATGTTTTTTCTGACAGTCCGGGTCAAATTTATGCTTGTGCAAGATATTACAAATTTTATTTATATTAAACAATTGTTTAATTATTTTATTATTATTATCTGATCTGAATTAAACATCACTAATGACACTTTACACAGAACAGCCCCAAAGCAGGGTGGGGGGGTGTTCAAAAATAAATATATGAAATTTTAGCCCAATTTTTGCACAGATTTTAGCGTGGTGTGTGTTTGGTGTGTGTTTGGCATGTGTTTAGTGTGTTTGGTTTTTGTTTGGTGTGTTTAGTGTGTGTTTGATGTGTGTCTGTTGTGTGTTTGTTGTGTTTAGTGTGTGTGTGTTTGATGTGTGTTTGGCATGTGTTTAGTGTGTGTTTGTGTGTTTAGTGTGTTTGGCATTTATTTAGTGAGTGTTTGATGTGTGTTTGGTGTGTGTTTAGTAATAGTTTGTTGTGTTTGGCTTCTGTTTGGAGTGTTTGATGTGTGTTTGGTGTGTGTTGAGTGTTTGATGTGTGTTTGGTGTGTGTTTGGTGTGTGTTTGGTGTGTGTTGAGTGTTTGATGTGTGTTTGGTGTGTGTTGAGTGTTTGATGTGTGTTTGGTGTGTGTTTGGTGTGAGTTTAAGGTGTGTTTGTTGCGTGTTTTTGTGCCACAGCCATCCTTCCCAGCCCACACTGGCGCCGTGGAAAGGCATGATTCAGATGGTGAGGTCGAGCAGCACCTGTTCCATACCCCACCGCCGCTCGAGGAACTTTACAAGGTGAGAAGAGCGAGAGACAAAACAGCTGAAAGAGCAGACAAGCGCTCAGCTGCAGTCACCAATCATCCTTCAATCAATCACTGTCGCCGTCCAGCGTCCGGGTACTGAGGACCGGCTCGGGTGGACCGAACGCCGCTGCTCTCAAACGCTCGGGGAATGGAGAGCTACGGCAACCAGGGGATGCGGAAATCAGGGACGGACAACAACGACAACTACCATGGAGTCTTAATGACCTTCAACAATTAACAAGAAAAAACAAAACATAGGAAATGTCTGGAATTTTTTGGCAAGACAATGGCCAGAACTCTGGATGATAACAATAACAATAATAATAATAATAATAATAATAATAATAATAATAATAACAAAGAAAAAGATGAGGAAGTAGAAAAAGTAAAAGAAGGACAAGAACAACAGCAACAACAGGTCTCAAGAAGTCCAGGAACAGTATGGAATAAAAAAAAAAGTAATTTCCAGACCTGTAAAGTATGGAAACCCATTTTTTCTGTTGCTAAAAAAATTATAATAATAAAAACTAGAAAAAGGTTACCTTGATTACGTACTAAGTTTATAATAATAATAATAATAATAATAATAATAATAATAATAGAAGAAGAAGAAGAAGAAGAAGAAGAACAGGTCTGGAAATGTCTTGAATTTAAAGGCACTCAATTCCAGATCTGAAAAAAAGGATGGAAAATCAGAAAATGATTGTCTGTTGCCTTAAAAAAAAAAAAATTAAACTCCATTAAACAATCTTCAAAAATGAGCCAAAAAAAAAAAGAAAACATAAAAAGTGTAGAAAAAGTCAAAGGTCTGGAATTTTCTCCCAAGAAAAGTGCAAGAAAAAGAATTGCACATATCTGAGATATTAGGTGATAAAGAGATCCACTCTGATGATATTGAGATAAAGATCTGAACCCTCTGATTAGACCGTATTTCTACTTCAGCTTTTTTGGCCGTACCTTTCAGAATATAAAGATGATTTCTTGCTGAAGTTATGCAAAACGTCTCACTCGTTATTTATTTCTGTTTTTTTCCGTGATTTTAGTGTGAGTAATCTCGATTCCATCCCTTCTTCACAGGATCGAGTTGTATCATGTCATGGGGAGGAAAAGTCTCCAGGACAAATGACTGAACTTTTAGTGAGCTCGGATTGCGGAAGGAACGAGTGAAGTCTAGGACAAAAGAAATAAAAATGCTTTCAGGAAGAAAACTGAAATTCAGAATTATTCTTTCGTGGACGTAGTGGAGTGTTGTGTGCCTGGATTTATAGCTGATGTGGTTATAGTGATGGGGTGGAGGGGGTGGCTGTGGGGGTATTGGGTTGTCTGGTGGTGTGGTGGTGGTGGTGGTGGTGGTGGTGGTGTTGGCCTTCTAACAGGTCGTCTTAAAACGACAGCACACGAAATGAACAGTAATCCTCAGTGCTGAAGAAATTGTCCTCACCACAAATGGGAATTCCATGAGAAAATTCGGAAGCATTTATTATTTATAGTGTCCTGTGTGATGCTCGGGGTGAAGGAGGCGGCGGCAGGAAATGGAGGTATATCACAAAAACATGTGATTCATGTGAACGCTGGCGCGCTCAGTGATGCGGAAAGATACAGATTTTTTTTAAACGATGGCTGCATATGTGCCTGATTTATTAACACCATGCAGCGCTTCTCCGCCGTAACGGATTCTTCCACGCGGAAGCTCATTAGCAAAACCTGACTAGCATTCAGCTCCAGCTTTTGTTATAAGACTTAAACTGTGTCTTTAAGTCCATTCCCGTTTCTGAATGCTGCATAATAGTTATTTAGCACTCTATAATTTGTGGGAATATCTCCATGCTTTGGGAAACCTCCAAGTCTCGGAGTCTGGCTGCTTTGCTTCAACTCGTTCTGCTTTTTTTTTTTTTTTTTTTTTTTAGAAACACAGATAACATTTCAAGGAGTCCCGAGAGGGATATGGTAATGAGATTTGGTTGGTCTTATACTTGTTCTTTTTGAGATGTTTTAATGAGGGGAAATCTTCTGGTTTTGGAGTACTAGGTTTAGTTTGGACGATGTTCTTGTGGTTGGGATTTTCTCTGTCTTTTAAGCATTCCTTTAGTTCTGTTTTTTAGAAATAAAGGTACGTTTCTTTTGGTTTCCTGAGGTATGAACATAGTCTTAATAAAATTCTCAAAGGTGCGGTCCACTCAAGGTCCGTTTGATTAGTTTCAAATGTACACTACATATATTCATTAGAAATGAATGGTCCATGAATGCACTCCTGAGGATTTTCTCCTGCGAAAAAAACGTGCATTTTCTTTTAAGTTTTAATCTTCGGAGTAATCTTTTGTCCTGCAGCGTTTTTAGGAAACCTCCCTGCACTCTCTTTTTCATGTCTCCTGGTGGATGCTTGGTGGAGTTCCTCTGGTGTTGGATGGAGGGTTTGTGGACCGAGGACCATCACACTCCATCATTCTTACTTTCTGTGGAGTTTCTCTGCCAGCGCACCCTTCTTCACCTCACAGGAATGTGGCTGCGCTCTCTCTCCCCATAGACACCGCACACTTTATTTCATTTAAGTTCAGACATTTCTTCTTCTTCTTCTTCTTCTTTTTTTAAAAACATTATTTCTAATGAAATTAAAACAGCGATGGAAATAAGCTTGGTCTTATCTGTCATTTCGAGCACTGGCTCATCCATTCTCCTCTACTGGCTGTGTACTTTATGAAGGTACAACGGGACGCTTTTCAAGGAAGAACATTTGATAGCCAGACATGTGCCTCTCTGGAACCTATTAAGACAGTATATTAAACACATTCCCTCCCAGTGTGATTTGTACTAGCAGCCTTAACCCCTGACTTGCATCAAGGCTTTGGGAAACACAGAGCTCTTGACAGCAGAGTGATGGCTTTAGTTGGGACAGTACATGTTAATGTTATTGTCTTTGGCTCGCTCGCTGTGATACTTGCCCGCTCTGGTTTGCGCTCCATCCATTACACCATCTCATCAGCCGTTTTACGCGCAGTTTTACAATTTTCAGTAACCTGATCCCGTGCAAAACTCGTAGGAATTGTAATAAGCGAGAACATTTTGCTAAGTTGCCAGTTGTTGCCTTTTTCATATGGCTTTTAGACAGCCTAGAACTTAAGTGTTCCTTTAGTTGGTTCTGTTTCATAGAAATTAAAGGACTCCTCCAGTACATTTTTCTTCCCAGAGGTACAAACATGAGAGCTGTAGCTCTCAGTAAATCTCTTTCCAGCTACGTTGTTGGTTTACAGCCAAATTTCTTAATAGCTGTTTTGCAAATTTGTGGATTTCCTACGTTCTACAGTTCTGTTTCATAGAAATAAAGGTACTGCTCGAGTACGTTATTGTTCCCAGAGATCCAAGAACATTAACTTTCCCAAAGAACTAACGGTCCTAACCAGGGATTGGAGATATTACAAAAATAAGACGTTTCTACGATACACGATATCTTTCAGGATATACAGGCTCGCAAACCAACTTCCAGCAAAACAGTAATGTAGCATTTAAAACACTATGAAAATTTCTAATATCTACAGAAATAAATTACTTTAAACTGCAAATGGAAAGATATTTAAAACAAGATATTTTCGTTGTTTCATGTTTGTCATTTTATCTAATATTTAAAAAAAAAAAATCATCTGTGATATCATATAAAAGTGTATTGCAACATAATTAATCACGATATTAATGCATCATCATGGTTTCTCTCCCTTGTTAAAAAAAATCGTACAGAAATATTCGTAGGAATTGTAACACGCGAGAAAGTTTTGCTAAGTCGCCAGTTGTAACTCCACCTCTCACTAACTTTTTTGTAACTTTCCTTAGAATTAAGGAACTCTAGTGTTGTTTTGCGAGCTTCAAGATCTACGTTAAAGTTTTTGGCTCATGACTCGATTTCTTAATCTCTGTTTTGCAAATTTTGGATTTTTTTTTAAGACAGTCGACTTCCCATGTAATCCTTTACTTGGCTCGGTCTTGAAGAAATAAAGGTTTTGTTTGGAAACATTTTTATTTCCTGAGGTACAAACAACATTAATGTACTCTCAAAAGTACAAAAATTGTCCTTAAAGTCCAACTATAAAGTCCAGTACTCTGTTATGACACTAAATTTATTTTCCGAAAGAATTAGAGATGCAACCTTGCACTCTTCAGGGCTCCTTCCTTCGTAAAAATGATAGAGCAGGTCCACTTTCTCAGAAGCATTCTTACTCAGCAGTTATAAAGTTTTCAACCTGATCTTGTGTAAAACTCTTAGGAACTGTAAACAGGCGAGAACATTTTGCTTTCTCTCGTCTCAGCCTAACTTTATCCATTCGTGACTTTTCTTCCAGTCCTGGGACTTTTTTTCACCAAGATCTACGTAAATCTACATGACGCTTACTGCCTCATAACCGGATTCTCATGAAATCATTTCTAGTTCTTGATTATTCTGTGAGTTGGTTCTGTTTTCCAGAAATAAAGGTGCTGTTACATTTCAGTTACATTTTTCTTCCCTGAGGTAATAACGCCATTAATGTACTCTCAAGAGTACAGCGGTGGTCTTAAAGATCTGATGAAGCCTCGGTTAGTTTAAAAGATACACTCGATTTACTTTCCAAAGGTACAGAAGGCTCCATTTCTCAAAAGCAGCCTTACTCAACAGTTTTACAGTTTTCAGCAACCTGATCTTGTGCAAAACTCGTAGGAATTGTAACAGGCGAGAAGGTTGTGCGTTCGGCATAACTTTAACCATCCACGACTTTTCTTGCAGTCATGGGACGTTTTTTTTTTTTTTGTACGTAGCTTTCATCAGGATCTACTCTGTAAATCTATGTTAAGGTCGTTGGCTCATAAACGGATTTCTTAATAGCTTGAGAAACGTGGAGCTCTCATTGTGACGGATGGGCGTCGTCTGTATTGTGACAGGAGGACGGTTTGTGTGCGCAAACATCGGCCGAGCTTGGCTTCGGGACTCGGCTGACTGTTGACACCTCCAGCTGTCTCTGGCATGAAGGCGAGATCCGACACTGCCGACAGAGACCCGGCCGGGCAGGGGGCCAGGCCAAGCCACAGCCGCGGGTTTCCACTTTCCTCTGTATATTTTTCTAATTCGGCCTCCTGCTCTTCCTTCTTTCTTTCTGTCTCGCCCCATTTTCTCTCTCACTCTTTCCCTTCCATTTGTCTTCTCCGAGCTCTTGCCTCTCTGCCGTCTCTGCCAGACGACGTTATGTAGAGCAAAAAGGGAGGTGAGATAAAGAAAGAGAAAGAGAGAGAGAGAGAGAGAGTGAGAGAGGAGGTATTGGCAGACTCGTCCCCTCCTCCCACTCCCTCTGTCTCTCCTTTAACCTGCAGTAGCTGCTCACCCCCCTCTCTCTCTCCCTCTCCCTCTCCCTCTCTCTCTCCCTCTCCCTTTCTCTCTCCCTCTCTCCCTCTCTCTCTGTCTCTCTCTCTCCCTCTCTCTCTGTCTCTCTCTCTCCCTCTCTCTCTCACACACACACTTGGCCAGTCTGACGGCCTCATGGAAGTTATAAAAACTGTTGATCGTGCAGAACGGGGAAAAGGAGTGATGTTGTGGCTGAACTTTTTTGGCTGAGATCCCTCTTTTTTCTGTTGCTTCGTTGCATCTTTATTTTCCATATCCTCATCTGGACTCCTGCTCAGCTTTACCATCCCTCAGGGCCTTTACTCGAGTTCCATGGTGAGCAAAAAAATATCAGATTTATCCTAAAAATCAAAGCAACTGGGCCAACTGTTACAGTAAAATACTGAGTGACTGGGTGGTGTGATGGAGCAAGTTACTGTCACCACCCTGGAGTTGATTATTTTCCTCTAACAGCACGTCCCTGAGTGTTTTATTCCTCTTATTCCCTGGCAATTTTCCAATGATTACATGATTTTTTAAAATTTATTAAAGACATTTTACTGCATTCACATCATATCCATGTAAAGTAGCAGCTTTCCTACTCCAAGCGATGCTGTATATCCAAAGAAATCTTAAATTATGTATTATTTCATATTTACAGCTGAAAAAATCTCTAGTAAAGACTCTAGTAAAGATTAGGAAAGGTATCATGCTAATGTTTAGCACTAGATATTATTAGATAAATAACGTTTATCCAGTAAACGCAATCACAACGCGTGAGCGCTTTCAGGTCGGAATAACAGGAATTCTCTCACATTCGGCTGTAATTTATGTGGATGATTATAGAAGGAAAAAATGAAGAATCATGAAAAATTTGAAACACAAAGTCGATTTGGTTTGTATTTAGTTCTCTTATATGAGAGAAATTTGCCAACAATTAAAATTGTTTATTCATTAAATAACAACATCATACTTTTTATCCGTTTATAGTTATATTTAATGGTGTGGAATGTCTGTGAAACGAGATCCTGTTCTTACTTCCGTTATAGCAGCTATAAACAGTCGTTCCCTCATCAGTGATTTGTTCCAGTTAATCAGCATTATAACTGACACATGAGTTCACTTCAATTTTTCTGAGTCACTTTGAGATACAATTTCATCATAACACAAACGTTAGCTATCTGATTAGCGCTGCTAATGCTTACATGCAGAAGCTAGCAGCTAGTAGCTAATGCTGCATTTGGTTAGCATGAATCCACACAGATTAGATTAGATTTAACGAGACTAGCATAGGACTTTGCACCTATGCTAACTCTGTGTGATGATGCTGCATGAATGAAGGGGTTCGTTGATGTTTATTGGGTTGTAAGGAGTCGGTATTAAACACCGTGTTTGTTTTGTCTCGGCTTACGAACGCGTCTCTTTGAAAGGCTCGAGCGCACAAGCGAGCCGTGTGTTCACTTAAACGAAGCGGCGCTGTAACATTTGTGTATCTTAACTGCAGTCTTTCATCAGTTGTCAGTGTAATTTTCAGGGCGGCGAGCGCAGCGATGTTCTCCGCAGTCCAACGCTGCCAAAGTAAATCGGTGGAACACAGCCGCATAAAAGATAAAAAGAGCAGAAAATTGCCCCAGAAAGTTTGCAGCATGAAAGATACCAGCTTTTTTAAACGAAACGTCCCGCAGTGTGTTAGTGGATCCAGAAGATCCAGCCAGCTACAGCTCAATCAGGAACGTGAAAAAGTGCAAAGGAGGCATTTTGCCCGCTAAGATGGAGAGAATGAGTGTGTGTGTGTGTGTGTGTGTGTGTGTGTGAGTGAGAAAAAGAGCGCTGTGGCGTTTTTAAACTTGAGATGTCTGTAATGTTACCCACTGCCAGCGTGCCGTCATGTGAAATTAGCCCGTGCCTCCTGCCAGGAAACATTTGTGTTTTCTCTTCAAGAGGACGTTCTGCATGGACGTGACTACAGAAAACACTGATGGGCTTTCAGACGCTTTATAACACACACACACACACACACACACACACACACACACACACACACACACACACAGTCTCAGGTCTTGACACTACGCTCACACTAGCAAGCGACATTCAATCGTTCATTTTCTATCTACACATGTGGCATAGAGCGGAGATTTCAGTGCCAACCGACATTTAAACTGAGATTTTCTCAGTTCACTATAAATTATATAGAAAACGCTGTAAACGAACAAATCCAAACAATTGTTCTCAAATGATTCCTCAGACCAATCCTATGGAACGCGAGGTTCGATGTTTCTTCAGTTCTCCGCTCACGACTTTAGCTCCTACCTGCAGTTATTTCCTGCAAAATTAATAAGAAAAACCTAAAATCGTGGTTTCATCTCCATCTTCGTCAAACGTGTACAGAGACGTTAGGAAGAAAAATAAAGCTGGAAGGAAGCAGCAGCGAGGGCTGGAGTCTCTGGTGTGTGTACGTAGCTAGTACAGCTAGCTCGCTTTGCTAATCTAATCTGAGAACGAAGCCGAGCGTAACACGTAAATCACAGAAAGTTGATTATAAACCCAGAAAACCAATGAAGTTATGAAAAATGTCCAGAATGTGCTCGAACATCACCGATCATCTGAGATGTTTTCAATGTCTGAAGTTTACTTCTATGAAGTTACGATGCTAATGTAGCTAACAAGTAATGGATGTTTAGGAGCCAGTGGGACTTCCTGTCTATCTATAAACATCAAACATCACCGTGTAGATCACATTGTTTGCTCAGTGCAGTTTGATCTGACTCCGCCCTCCTTCTAGGCCACACCCCCAAGGATTAAAGTTGTAATTGTAGCGTAAACCTGTAAGTAATGTGTGTGATAATAAACACCCAGTTTAAACTTACTATTAATGCTATTTTATTAATCATTAATCATGTTTGTACAAGTGTGTTATAGACTTTTGATTATGTATGTTTTGCAAAAAAAAAAAAAAGTTTATTTACATTTTTAATTAATTTATTCCTCGGGGTTAAAGAGCTCCCTCTCTTTCTGACTTCATCGCGAAATCGCTCCTTCATCGGCTGCAGCTTGAGGAAGAACCTTTGGATTTTTTTTTTCAGACAGTTTTTTTCATGTGCTTCTGTCTGGATTGCCTTCAGATGTCTATCTGAATATGCTGATGTGGCTCTGCTCCACGACAGCAAAAAATAATAATAATAATAATAATAATAATAAGCAGAAGAAGAAGAAGAAGAAAAGCGGACGGGAAAAATGGTCGATTCCTCGGTCAGTCGGCGGTGTAGCGTATCAGAGGCGCAGAAACAGATCCACGAGGTTCTTGATCGTTCTTCTGTGCCGCTGTTTCCTGTCACTTTCAGAGATCCAGCCTTTTCTCCTGATCCAAGGAGCTTGATGTATGTCGAGAGGAGGAAATTCCTCCATGTTGTGGTCAACTAGTTTTGGAGTTGTGTATCGTTTCGCTTCCCAATTTTACCCATATATATATATATATATATATATACTTCATGTTAAACACACACACACACACACACACACACACACACAGTTATTTGCTGAACCATTAATCAGTGATACGGAGTGAGCTGTGGTCACTCCTTTTTAGTTTTATGTGAAGCACCGGAGACGTTTCGTTTGCGGTTAGAAGGTGCGAGAAACACGTAAAAATCAGCGTAAAATTACAGATAACGCACCATTCATTTCTCTGTCTCATCACTGTCCTGTTAATCAGCTCTTCTAAGAAGCAAAGACGCATCACTGTGTGTGTGTGTGTGTGTGTGTGTGTGTGTGGATTTTATTTGAGCCGTACCACACTGACATATCTCCAGACTCAAACTCAAAACAGATGTCCTACGCATGTCCTGAAAATCCTCCTGCGTTTCAATTAAATTAGATATGGAACTTCTTATCTTGTCGCGTGATGAACAATCACCTCGAAATTTTTTTAACAGAAGGAAAAATAGCACACATTTGTGTTCTTGTGTGTTTGTGTTTGTGTGTATTTGAAGAGAAGAGAAGAGAAGAGAAGAGGGAGGAGGAGGAGGCGCGTGATGGTGATGTTGATGGTGTGGGTTGCCAGATCTCCGTTATGTTTTTCTCTCTCTCTCTCTCTCTCTCTCTCTCTCTCTCTCTCTCTCTCTGCTCTCAGCAGGGTTTGTGTTCTTTGGACTTTCGCCTGCCCAGATGTTTCTTTTTGGGCCACTGTAAGCGATACCTCCAAGCGTGCTGTAGTTTTTTTTTCTTCTCAAAACCCCAGCCTCAACACCCACACAAAGCCCTGTTTCTATAAGCGGAATCAGTATGGATTGGAAGCAATAATCCTGCTCCTCCTCCTCCCTCCTTTCCCACTTGCATAATTCATTATACGCACCACTGGCGTCTGTGAAGAACTTTACAAAATTACAGCGAGCTGAGACGTGTGTAGGAGGAATGCAGACTTGTCGGACATGAACAGAACAAAACAGAGTAGATGGAAGACGATGTTAAACAATGCTTCGTAAAAATTTCCTTGTTTCTGGTTTAATGTCAATATTGTTACATGGAATTAGGAAGAAATCAGATGGAGAAATTCTTCCAAGATAGCAAGTGTAAAGCAATCTGTATCTGTATTCAGATTTAAACCTGAAGTGGGTGTGGCCTAAACTGGAAGTTAAAGTGTGTAGAAACGTCAGCAGCGTCAGCATGGTGTTCCTCAGTTCCTCAACCTCAGCTACATCACTCCAGTTCATCATTGTTCTCAACTAGAGATGTGTTTTTAATTCCGCTCATGATTTTATTGTTTCTGTTTCAACATTTTTTCTGGATTGTCACCAATTTAGTCCAGCTACCAACTGGAGAAGGTGAACGCTTACATGTGCTTCCTCTGAGACATCTTCAAACTGCTGCTCATGCTGCATCACAGGGAGGCGTAACACACCCTGAAGAAAGTGCTGTCCGCCCTCTTCCACATACACGAGCTCACAGACGCCCATGATTGGCTAGTATCACTGTGATGGAGGTCACAGGGGATATAGAGAATGCCCCTCCCACTCGAGAGAACCCCACACCCCTAACCAAATTAGTTTGTTATTAAAATATAAACAGATTAGCAGTCTCATTTAAACCACCATGACCCGGACCAGGCAGTAACTAAAGATGAATGAATGAATGTTGTAAATGCATCCTGGCACGTCACATGTTCATGACTTCATATCTGACCATTAGCTCACACTGGCATTCTGCAAGATCCTGGTCCGATACACACCTCAGATAATCTCAAACAGATTTCTGGCAAACTTTCTAAAAAAAAAAAAAAAAAAAAAAAAAAGAGAAAAAAAGCCTTGCAGTGCTCTTCCTATTCATATCTGTGTTTGTATGTGTTTAGAACACATTATCTGTTCATTAATAATAATGCGAATGATGTCTTCATATTCAGTTATATCCCTAATACATATCCAATGACGAATGTGTACAGTGTAAATATGAACAGTATGAAACACATGCAATAGAAAAACGGCAAGACACACACACACACACACACACACACACACCGTGAGATAGATGAGTAAATACAGATCAGGTGATGAATATGAGCGCAATATGAAAAATTATACAAAGGAATATGTGCAATGTGAGTAATTACATCAATTAATTAAACTCCTCAGCCGTCTCGTCATTCCAGTCTTGCAGGGAATCATGCCTCCTGTCTGTCTTTGATTCAGCACAAATTATTAATTCCTCCCAAATCCCATGATGACACGCTTTAACTTTCCAAGCACCTACATCAATCCGACCTCCTGATATCAGGTGCCGTCACCGTCTCACCGGGACGCAACGAAAACACGGCGAACAATGAATAGCGCTCGCCTTATGAGGATCTGTGGCCGAGCCGGTAGAACTGGCTAAAAATAAGTGGCACACGTAGCCTCGGAACAATGCGGCGCAAATGTCTCGTATTTGTTCGTCACTCGGGCGAGGTTTCATTCTGCCATCAGTCCTTGTCACGGTCCAAGCAGAGCGCTCGCGCCGCCATTAAAAACATGCCAATGCTGTGACAGCCTGAAATTATGACTCTCCTAATGGGTCAATCTCTGCGTCGCAATAAATAAGACGGCCCTTTCGTTTGAATATTTGCCAGGCTATCTTTGCTATTAATTTATGTGAGGTTCAGATTTCGGACTCATCTCCGTCTCACACACACACACACACACACACACACACACACACACACACTGGATGGAGGGAAAGAGAAAAAGAAAAAAAAAAACAGGAAGCATGAAAAGAGTCTGCTCATGACTGAAAGACTGCTGCATTCAAGATAACCTTATAAACATCAGGCATTCAAAAATGACAGAAAAAGCTTCCCACACACACACACACACACACACACACACACACACACACACACACAGAGAGAGAGTAAATATTAGTTTTGTTTGGTGCAGTCTTGACAGATGGCGCTGATTGCAGGGCGTCCCTGCGTGAATAAGTGAGAACCCCCCGCATTTCTGTGCTCGGATGCTTTGGTCTTTAAATAGAGCCCCTCTGTTTGTAATCCCTCCATTGTTTCAGCGCTGGACCGTCGTGTCAGCGGAGGTACGTGGAAGTCAAGTGCAGTCCAAGTTTGCAGGCCATGTGTGTGTGTGTGTGTGTGTGTGTGAGACAGCGATGACTCACTGCTCAGCTCGGTTCGAGTTTCAGCTGAGCCCCATAAAAACCAATCAATGTCAAACAAACAGAGCGCCGCGAAACAGGGATGAGCCAAGAGAACAAGAGAGAATGCCATTTGCTTTACTCTGATTACAAACGACTCGCTCTCATTCTCTTTCTCATCATCTGTTTTTTCTCTGTCATTTCCAGAGATTATATTACGAACGTTCTGCTTCGAACTGTTGGAGAAGTTTATAAAGAATTACAGAAATTTACATATAAAGTTACATATATGTTGATTTTGAAGAACAAATTTTTTTTTTTTTTTTTTTTAAAGCAGGCATCTGAAACTGTTTTTTTTTCTACTCTATTTATCCTCATTTCTGAGATATTATGAAGAATGACATAAATGTTACATAATTATTGATATTAGTGAAGGACATTTAAAAAATTAGACATTTTTAAAGTGCAATTGAAAAGAAAACTGGTTTAAGAAGCTTCAGATGCCTTTAAATATTCCTGAAATAAATGTATTTTTATTGATTGATTGATTGATTTATTTCTACTATTTACTATATATACAGTATATATAAGAAGGAAATAAATTTAATAATTTTTTTAAATATATAATTGAGAATAAAAATGGTATAAAAAGCTTTAGCGCTTTAAATACCTTAAAACTTTACAGAAATTTCCTGATTTTGTTTTTACCATCTTTGAGTTATTATGAAAAATAAGATAAAGTTACATATTACAAATACTGATGTTGAAGAATGAAGTTTAAAAAGTTTTTACATCATTTCTATTTTCAGTTAAAGATTCATAAAATGTCTGATTTAAAAAAAAAAAAAAAAAAGTCTTTCTTTAATATCAGTAGATACGTAACTTTAGCTAATTATCCATAATAATCAGCGATGGTTCATTATTTAAAAACAATGCAATTTCTGAAGTTTATAAAGGTATCCAAGACTCTTTACTTTTCTTTTTAATTTCTATTTTCAGTTGATTTTTTTTCAATGATTTTTGAGTTATTCTGAAGAATTTGATAAAGTTACACTTATATTAATGTTGACGGGGAAAACGTCAGACATTTTAGGAATCTGTAATAAAAAACACAAATGGTATAAAAAGCATTGGATGATTTTGAAAAGTCCGGAAATTTCTTGTCTTTTTTTCCCCGAGTGTGATTTTATCTCTGCGTGAGTTCTTTATTTTGAGTTTGATATAAAACATATTCATTAATGTGATAATCACCAGACTGAAATTCCCATCACTGATCTCGGCATGAGGTGACTGAAATATTTCCTCAGCGTTCTTTATTCAGTTCAACATTTGCACATTCAAGCGTTAATTATTTAAAGTCCTCGGATTTGATAAATGAACTCAAACACACCTTGACAGATTAAAGTGGTCTGATTGGACCACGGAAGCGAGGGATCTGAAATCAAAGGGTAAATGAACGCCTTTAGGTTGAGGGACGTGTTGTAAGCCTGCTACTTTTTTAAAGGTTTAAATGTGTTTTTTTTCCTCTATGAACACCTCAAAGCATCACTTAGCGTCCCGGCTAAAAGAGATGGATGGAGTTTCCATATTCCTCCACCACAGGTGGGTCTCAAATACCCCTGAAATACCCCTGAAGTACCTCACGTCAGTCCAGCATCCAGCCTCGGAGCAACAGGTGGGCGAAAGGGGGCTTTCAGCTCTGATTTTATGAGCTCGCCGCTTTCCGTCTGGGCGGCAACACGAGCTGTCGGACGTGGCCTTAAAGAGTAAAGAGTAAAGAAAAACAGCGAGACGGACGAAAACGGAGCTTTTGGGACTCGTTTTATAGCTGCAGAGTGCGGTTAAAGTTTTTTACCACGCACCGATAAGACCACATCAAAAAAATATCGTGTTCTGACTGAAATATCATATAACGAAATATAGATTTCCCAGGAGGCGCGCTTTTCCCGATTCTGGCATCGTCTTCCACGAGCTGATAAAAAGGTTGATGAGTTATAATCTGTACAAATCAAAAGCAAAACAGGTTTTAATCAATGATAATGCAAGTTTGCTCGAGAGACTCGAGTCTCAGAGACGTTTTCTAGTGAATTCGGTGAAGATCCGCGCCAGGACGCTAATCTGTTGAGCCGGTCTGGAAAAGCGGTGAATTATGACAGTGTGATAGAAGAGAAGACGACAGCCCCCAAAACCTCTGTGCTCATTTATTACCAAAAAAATAATACTGTCACCATCTGAGAGATACCGCTCCGTCAGACGCCTGCCAGGAGATCTGGTGGAATGCGAGGCATCTTTTCTCTTTTTACAAAAACGCACACTTTTCTGTTGGGTGTGGAAAGACGGCTAATGGTTGGTTACGTGAGCCAAACAACTGGCTTGAGTTATTCTACATTTTCCCCGTTATTAACACGTTGAGTCTCAGGCATGAAGGCTGAACAGAGAGAGTGAAAATGGTGAAAATAGGAGGCGCTGGCAGGAACCCGGGATCGTTTAGCAGCGCATTTTACGCCCAGGACACAAAACTGTCTCCGCCAGTCAGCTAGGGGACGACGGGCAACGGCTCAGTGAGCTTCCAAAGCTCAGGTAATCCCCTCCAAACTGGATGGAAAATAAAATGCCGCCCTTGAGAATTTCCACTCAGGCTGATGGCGAAGTGTAACCTGACCTGACTGTTGCTCAAACGGCTCAAATGGTGTCACGGCAAAAAAAAAAAAAAAAAAAAAACAACTATAGAAAAGAAAATCACAGCTGAGCCATGATATATTTGACATTATTCAGCATTTATAGCTAAAGTATTTTCTGTAAAACTGAATCACAGATCATTTGGCATGAATAAGATAACAATTAGTGTTGGAATTGTAAACTTTAACAAACTAAATCCCTGAATCTCTTTTCCGTTCACCTCGACTGTCACTAATGACATCACTGTACCAGCGTACTAATCGCTTTTTCTGCATGAAGGCCGGTTTATAATTAAATCACGCTCAGGTTTGCTCTCATGAGCTGTGTTTTACCCTCAGCTGCTATTCTGAGCACTCGCTCGCTAACAGTGTGACTTTTTTATCCTGATTGGGGCTTAGTGTGTGTTTTCGCCACCGCTACACCCAGAGACACGGCTCTCCTTATATTTAGGCCTTTAAATCCGCCATGTTGGATAAATACATGCATCCCAGGTATGTTAAGAATGTGTGTGTGTGTGTGTGTGTGTGTGTGTGTGGAGAAATGTCTACAGAGCTTGGTTCAATAAATATGTATAAAACTAATTAACTTTTTATTACACTCATGTTACATTTACTTTACAGCTACATAAAGGCTACGTTACAGCTACGTTACAACTACATTACAACTACATTACAGCTACGTTACAACTACATTATAGCTCCATTACAGCAACTTTATTTATATTACAGTTACACTGCAGTTACATTAACAGCTATCTATATTACAGCCAAGTTACTGTTACATTAAAGTTACATTATAGCTATATTACAGCTATGTTAGTTACATTGTAATTACATAACAGCTACGTTAGAGCTATGCTAATTACATTACAGCTACATTACAGCTACATTAGTTACATTATAGCTACACTACAGCTACATTAGTTACATTACAGCTACATTACAGCTACATTATAACTATATTAGTTACATTACAGCTACATTGTAATTACATTACAGGTAAATTACAGTTACATTATAACTACATAATAATGACATTACAGCTACATTATAGCTACATCTATCTATTTACTGTATCTTAAAGATAAGGTTAAAGTCTGATGGAAATTGTTCTGAATAAATGTGTGTGTGTGTGTGTGTGTGTGTGTGTGTGTGTGTGTGTGTGTGTGTGTGCGTGTGTGTGTGTGCGTGTGTGTCTGATAGTTTTTTTTTTGATGGAAACACACAACTGTTTGTTTTTATTTAAAGTCTTTTCTCTGAAAAAAATGCTGACGGAACTGAATCTTATGTGCGCGTCTTAATGTTTATGTGCTTAATGAAGACATCAGTAGACCTCACAGTGTGTGTGTGCGTGTGTGTGTGTGTGTGTGTGTGTGTGTGTGTGGGGACAGCATGGACATTGAGAGACAGCTGCGGTGTGTGTGTGTGTGTGTGTGTGTATGAACAGTGAATGGGAAGGTTATGATGGCTTTCATTTGGTCTTTATTTCAGTTTCCCAGCGCAGACAGGTGGACTCCGGCTCCGGTTTCATCACTCTTTTCTTTTTTTCTCTTCTTTCATCATGTTACAGCCTCCACATGCAGCCAAATGGACAGACCGTGGGATCAGGGAGTCGTGATGAACCTGTGGGATTGGTGGGCTCGACTGTCAATCAATAC
>CM040981.1:874581-886047 GCA_022985145.1 Pangasius djambal | reverse complement strand
GAAGAAAAACATTCTTGCTGATGCTTTCAGACTTTAGGACAGGATTGTAGCTCAGATAAATAGAATAAAATAAAATAAATCTGGGAACGATGCAACAGGTCACAGGAAATCAGCTTCATCTCTGTTTTCTTGTAGAAATAATTTGAATTTAATTCGTACGGCACGAGCAGCGGGACGAGAACGAGCAGGAACACGGCGCTGTTTAATGAAAAGCTTGTCGGCCATCAGATGACGGCGGCTCGTTAAATGTCATCTGTGGCAAATGTGACTTCAAGAGAAACCTTAATTTAATTTGAAACTCGTCTCTGCACTTAGGAATCTCTCTCCAAAAAAATGACAGAAATGACATATTAGTTCACATCCTCTGTTATAGGACACCTTTGGAAATGTCATAACCTTTTATTAATTTCCAAAATTGAATTAAAAGCGTTAGAGGCGTCCCGTAACCCCTCCTCTCCCTCGCTCTCTCTCTCTCTCTCTCTCTCTCTCGCTCTCTCTCTCTCTCTCTCCCCGCCACCTCGACGTGTTTTTGACTGCGTTACTGTGAGGGTTGGTGGTCTCGATGATGTCGTTGCCCGTCACCGCTGTAACACTCGTGTGTTGAAAGCTATTAAACGCAGTGGCCTTGCGCTCAGCTTAGCGCAGCTCGAGCTAACTAAGCTATGAGGTAATGAAATACAGCTACATGTGTGCAGCCGAGCGCCAACCGCAGCTCTGACTCCACTCCGAGCTCGTCTTTGTTCTCAGACGTTTATGTGTGTGTGTGTGTGGTGTGTGTGTTGTGTGTGTGTGTGTGTGGTGTGTATATATAAGCTTAATTATTCCTCATTCATTAAAAATCTAACGTTTACTCATTATTGAAGAATCCAGCGCTTAGCTATGTGAAATACATAATGATATACATTGTGTTTACTTTTACTTTTACCGTTTTTCAAATCTGACTCAGATTCAAACCACGTTTGTTTGAGATTTTCAAATTATAGACGTGCGACCAGGAAAATCTAATTTCAGTAGTTTTAGTTTCCATCATTCACTCCTCAGAGCTGTGTGTCAAGAACAACGACATGGATTTAAAAACAAAACAAAACAAAACAGCACATTAGCTTTCTTTCGCTCGTCAGGTGACGTAAAAACGGGAATTACGATGCTTTGCTCCAGAATGTAACAAGTCCATTTTTTTTTGGTAGGAGTAGGAGGAGGGGCACTCCTACTTCTTACACTTTTCTGGCTACAAGCTTCACAATCTTCAAAGCTGAAATCTGATTGGCTCCCTGCACTTCAAACCTTAAAACACTGCAACACGAAGAAACCGAACCAAATAGCAAAGGAACTAAAATGGTCGATTTCAGGCACACGGACTAACAGGTGTGAAAACATCCATAACGTCATTTCTGCAGCATGATCCGGTCTGTGGTTTGGATAGAAGAAGGCCGAGGTTGATATCTTTCTCATCCAGACTACAGATCATCGCTGAAAGTTGCGCATCTTAGATTTTTCATGCGTTGAGGCTAATTTATTTTAAGCTAGCGTCACTGAAACATCCGTAGCACGCGTTGGTGGAAAGAGTACGAAACACACTGAGTTGAGTGAAAATACTGCAACTGCACTAATAATTCAGTGAATAAATATAAAGGTAATGATACAATAGTTACTCAAATGAATTAAAACCTACTTTTAAAAAAAACAATCATGATTTTTTTACACGTCTGCTATCGACACCTAAAGCAGACATGTTCCTTCCTACTCTGTGCTATTTTTCTTTTTTTTATAAAGACCATGACTAATGAAAAAACCAAACAGTAAATAGAAACATAATGTTAGCCGGTTAAGGCGAAGATACTCCTTACGCACTATCCTAAGCGTAAGTTATAGACTGCAGCAGGACTTATAGATATAGCTTAAGCAACAGGGGATCGCTACTGAACATCAAACCGATAATTTAATACTTTAATACCAATCTTTCATTCTGTAAAACATCAAACGATCCGGCTAGCTAGTCTAGCTCACTCAGCTAGCTAACGGCTGGCCTGTAGCTGTAGGCGTTTCCTGTGAAAGCTCGAGATCTTCGGCTCGCGTCGTCTGCAGGTCGTTATCACACTGTTTCCTCTGAAGCGTGTAGATTTTTGGTGGAGTTTTATTTTGATTGTGTATAGAAATGTAATTATATCATCATCATCATCATCATCATCATCATCATCATCAGCAGCAGCACTGATTGAGTGATTGATTGTGAAATACAGTAGCGAGTGTAATAAACTTGATCGATCAAACAAACAACGTCCAGTCCAAGTGAAAACGACGTGAAAGGAAATGAAAGTTTTGGGATTTTTTTTTTCTTTTTTATATCAATCCGGTCGTTCAGTGATCGTGTGTGATCAGTGATCAGTGATCGTGCTCCTGTGTGTGAGCGTGATAGTTTTATGAGACCTCATGTTTAAATTCTTTAACTCTCCCATTCAACACGGTGACATTTAGGCTTGAAGTGTGAACGCAGCTTTATTGTTGAAGGAGTCTATAGTCTACTCTTTAACACCAGATGTAAAAATAAAATGTGTAAATAAAAACAATTAAAAACTTCAGGACTTCATGTGTGTGTGTGTGTGTGTGTGTGTGTGTGAGAGAGAGAGAGAGAGTTACAGAAGTGAATCTGATTCTTCAGTGGTTTGACATTTAAGTGAAAACGTTTAAATGTGTTTCTGATGGCAACCGAGGGAACGAGTCTCACACTGCGCCGTGCACAAACCCACTTTGAAATTAAACTCCAGCCTGAAATAAACGTTTGCCACCAACGACGTTGTTTCAGTCACAAACCGTGACTCACTTCGTCCGCACTCGCTACGGGGGGCGACGTGAGTAACGTTGGAGTTAAATCACAACAATCTTGTGATTTTTCTTCTTCTAAAAATGTACAGTTTCGTATACTCTATATATGTGTCTCTGTGTGTGTGTATGTATGTGTGTGTATATGTGTGTGTGTGTGTGTGTGTGTGTGTGTGTGTGCTGTAGCGAAGCGTTATTATGGCTGACAGTAGCCCTGAAAAGCCTCAGTAGGAAAATGTAAGAGGCTCGGATCGCGGCGAGATCGTGCCAGCCGCCGGTTTCTCAGCTTTCCTTCTGGAGCCTTTTAAACCTTTTCTTTTTTTTTTCCCTTCCAGTTTTACTAGCGCTCTGTTTTTTCCTCTCCTCTGCGTAAAATGTGTTTCATTAAGATCGCTCTGATCCGCAGACCGTGCAGATTCAAACCGCCGGGGCTGCTGGGATTCGGTGTGGCGGTGTGACTAATTACAGTCACAAACAAACACATTATTCAGGAAAAAACTTCACTTTTACTCCCGATAACATGGGTTGAGTTTTAGACGTTTTACTGTATCTGTGTTTCACCTTTCAATCTGAAACCCTGTGTCCAAACCACACACACACACACACACACACACACACACACACACACACACACGAGTTTGAAAGTACTGAATAAAATATATTTTATATGGCAAGTTAAAAATCTGCTCACACTGGGAGCTGCACATGAATTCATCTATTCGTAAATTCACTAATGTGAAACTCGATCGTTCGGCTTTGAATCGTAGAATTCTCGATGAGTTACTGCGATTCATATAACTGACTAGAAATAAAGTGATTCCAAATCAAATCCACAAATGTGGACAAATAAAACTAGCTGTGCGATCAGGACAAAAGTAATGGCGCCCTGTAAAAGAAGGAAGAGTTAGTGTGTGTCTATGGTAGTGTGCGCTGCAGTGGCTGAGCTGCATTACTGGAAAATTTAGCTCAATTTGTTCTTAGGATGCGTGCTTTCACCATTTCATCGCCATTTTGTTGTTTTAAGCTCTCTTTTCCTTTTATGGAGTTTTGTGGGTGTGGCTAAATCAAAATGTGCTGTGAGTGTGTTTGGTAATTCACAGGTGATTGGAGTTTATCAACATAAACACATGAGTAGCAAAACATTTACACACAACTTTACTCAATTCTAAAAATGGCTGAGGAGCATCTCTATAACTTTATCCATATTAACAATACCAGGATCTATGAATATGCATGACATGCAAATCAGAAACGCCCCCATGTTCTCCTGTTATCATAAATACTTGCATATTTATCTCACATTAGTCACAGATATCAGTATCAGTGTCTCTTCCATGACAACCATCATCTCCTCATCACTGATGTTAGCCAAATTATAAATCTAGCTACCTTAAACATTTCCAGTTACCATGTCAACTTCTTTCCTGTTAATTTGTATATCATCCTATGATTCGTGAAAGCCTGTTTTGTGACCTCACAAGCTGATACGTAGCTCCGCCCCCAGATCAGTTTCACACAGAGATAAACCTTAGTACGTAAATTAACTATAACATACAAATCTACTGAATCAGAATGAGCTTCAAAGAGAAGTTTAAGCATTTATCCAGCTGTAGAGTTCAGAGCGATGACTTGTTGATGTTTTTTTTTTGTTTTAACTACGTGAAAGTTGACCGATTTTTTTTGGGACATGATTCAGGAAACTTAATAATACAGTAATATTTTCAATACGTTTGCAGCTCAGACAGTCGGTTAGTTCAGTGTGCTTCACATTTTAGCTTCTTATCAAAACCTTAATAATTATTATTACGATTACTGAAATAATTACGTTAGGTCAGGTTCAACCTTATTGTCATTGTCAGAGTGTGAGTACAGAGACAATGAAATAAGATTATGGTGTAATAAGTTAACAGTGTAAAGGTAAAGGTGAACAGTATGACGCATAACATGTAATGCAAATGGCAATTAAGTTAATGGAATAAATAATAATTAAGGTGCAGTGAGTTGAGATAAACAGTAAACAGTATAAAAGTGGAGGTAAACAGCATGATGCATGCAATACGATGCAGTGGATACACAAAGTGGATAAAAATGCACATGTGCAAATAACAATCTGATATAAATAATAGTAATAGTGACAGATAAAGTGAAACTACTTGCAAATGATTGCAGATAACAGTAGTGTTTATTGCTAATGTGTAGTTATTAGGTGGAGGCTGGCAGAGTTCAGCATCAGTACAGCTGAAGGGAAAAAGCTGTTCATGAGTCTTTCTGTGCAACAACACAGACTTCTGTAGCGTTTTCCTGATGGGAGACGCACAAACAGTCCATGGTGGGGATGGGAGCTGTCCTTGAGAACACCTCTCGCTCTCCACAAGCAACGCTTTTGATAAATGTCTGAAATGTTGGGCAGCTGAGTTCCAGCGATGTGCTACAGCGATGTGCTCCAGCGATGTGTTGGGCAGCTTCACTACCCGCTGTAGTGCCTTCTGGTCACACACTGCACAGTCGTGGTGATGCAGTTGTAAGGATGCTCTCAATGCTACAGCGATAGAAGTTCACCATGATCTGAGGAGCAAGGTGAGCTTTCTTCAGTCTCCTCAGAAAGTACAGGTGCTCTTGTGCCTTTTTTGAAGAGAGAGGAGGTGTTGAGGTGTTTCCAGGAAAGGTCAGCGGAGATGCGGACACCCAGAAAGGACTTCCGGTAGTCCACGATTGGTTCTTTGGTTTTCTGGGTGTTAGGATCGAGGCTGTTATTGGCACACCATGGTACCAGATGCTGAAAATCTTCCTTGTAGTCTGTCTCGTCCTCATCTCTGATCAGGCCGGCCAACGTAGTGTCATCTGTGAACTCGATTATGGAGGTGCACAGGTATGCAGTCGGAGGTGAAGTAGAGTAGAGGAGCGGACTCAGAACCCAGCCTTGTGGTACGCCGGTGTTGAGATGTTGTTGCCAAGTCTAACAGTCCATGTGTAGAGAGCGGTGCTGATACCAAGACTGGAGAGTTTGCATTACATTTACATTTATGGCATTTGGCAGATGCCTTTATCCAGAGCGACTCACTATTATCTCACCCAGTTGGGGGTTAGGAGCCTTGCTCAAGGCCCAGCAGTGGCAGACTGGTGGTGCTGAGATTTGAACTCATGACCTTCTAATCAGAAGTCCAACGTCTTACCCACTGATCTACCACTTCCCAGATCAGCTTAGATGGAATGACAGGATTAAACACAGAGCTAAAGTCAATGACTAGAATCCTCACATAGGAGTTGCTTTGTAACTAATAACATTATGTAATTATATGAATTATTTTTGAACATTTATGGCATAGTAAATTTCACATAGCTGCCATTAAGCTTGGACTAAAATCTAGTGATTAGCGTTGAAACATTTTAGGAAAGTTTCCAGAAAGTTAGCAAAAGAAATTTAGTACATTTCCATAAACCGTTGTTCTGTTAAAGATTCTAAAGAAAAGTGACATAAAAACGTAATCAAAAGCCTTTATTCCATTTAAACATTTTCACTATTGAGACTAGCAAATTTGAAGTTGGAAAAGTTCACGTGTGTAATTGCGTCAGTGTGTGATTAGCGTGCTAACCCACGCCGGCGTGTTTACACTGAGTCGGTATGGAGCAGATTTAACGGCTCTGAGCTCGACGTAGACGGAATGACACGCAGCATTACTGCAGTGATGGCTTCATAAAAATCTTTATTGGACAGGTTTATTAGATATGATGAAAGACTGGGAGAGGAGAGTGTGTGTGAACTACGGTCACGAGCTCGTGAACTGCGTCTGAGAAAAAAACCATACAGCGATACAGTCGAATCTGATATAATACACACTTTATTGGTGTAAGGAGCTGAAACTCTGCTCAACAACACACTCTTATTTACACTCTTAGATTTAATCATTTCCTGTCGAACAAATATTTTATAAATAATATTGAAAATATATAGAATATTTTATATATAATATATAAAGAAACAGAAAAAAACAAGTATAAATAAAACTAAGCACAAACAGCAAATAAGCAAATAAATAATGAAAATAAATGCTTTAATAAACCACTATTTGTGAGTTTTCAGAATAGTTTATATACAAAAAAAAATGTAATATGCCTAAAAACAAAATTATATTAAATAAATAAATATATAAATATATGGTTTATACCTTTAGATCTGAATTCTTTTTATCATGTGCAATTTAAAAAGAATTAATTGTATTTATTTCTTCTTTTTACTTCCTCTCATCTCCACAGCTTTTTAAAATAATAATAATATTATTAATAATAATAAATATATATAATTTGTTATCAATATATATATATGGGGAAAAGGATGGGAAAATAAATGACAAATAATAATAATAATTAAAAAAAAAAATGTAAAATGGGAGAAAAATAAAATATGGTGTATGTGTGCATCAACAAACCAAGAAAAAAAACACCATTAATTAATTAATTGATTAATTTTTATATATTAATTCACTTAATTATACATCACTCTGTTGAGCAAAGCTGGACTCTGATTGGTTACTCAGTGATTTATAAGAACCTATAAGATCAGTGGATGTTTGCTTAATTTATGATTTATTAACTTTTTAAATAAAACGTTATCAGAATGTACGCAGGATCTGAAAGTGATTAAAAAAAAAAAACGTAAACATCTTCCGACTTAAACAACGTCTCATGCTCGCTAATTCGTAACAATCATTGGTATGAAAAGTTATAAAGATTATATTTATGTTAGGGGCGGAGTTAAGGGCGGGACTATTGTTTCAGTCATTCGTCATTAATGTTAATGTAAATGCAGTAATATACGTAAACATACACTGAAGTACATTTTTATACGTCGTAAAGAAAGAGAGGAGCGCGTTAGATATGAATAAAGTGGTGAAGAGAGCCATTAGGGACACAGACGAGGGAGTGAGACGAGAAAAAAAAACTTGTTCTGACGTTTTACTCACGTCTTCTCTACGTCTATTAATCACTCGGCCTAACCAGAGAAAGATGTTGGGGGTCGCCATGACGATACGAAAAAACGAGACGAGGATTTTTATTTAGATGGTTTGGTGTCGACATTTGTGTGCATGTGTGTGTGTGTGTGTGTGTGTGTGTGTACTGCTTTGGAAAAACTTGTTGAGACAAATTTATTTGTGTGCATGTGTGTGTGTGTGTGTGTGTGTGTGTGTGTGTGTGTGTGGCTGGCAGTGCAGGGAGACAGGGACGGTGATGAAGGATAGGCGGGCGGTGAAATTGAATTAGTCACTCGCTGTGAGAAATGAAATGTCACCCTCTCGGAGCCTGAAAATGTAAAACACGTGAATGTTAAACGGAGTGCGGTCGTAGCGTCATCGCTTCTTTCTTCCTCTTTTTTTTTTTTCCATCTTCAAAAACCACTGCCTCCAGTCACACACTCGAGTGTGTCTCGCATAAATCATGGCTACACGGGGATGAGCCCCACCACACACACACACACACACACATACACACATATGCTTTCTCTCACTAATGCACCCCTGTTTTGGCTTCCACATATTCACACACACACACACACACACACACACACACACACACACACACACACACACACACTCACTCATTCTCTCCTTTCCCTGTCAGCCCTTTGATTCGAACCCTCGCCCATCGTCCCGCTACATGAGTCAGTGAGAAAAGACGCCATACATCATAAACTACTTCATCTGCGGTCGCCGTTTCAAACCGTTTTTAATTGAAGAAAGATTTTTCCGTGTTGTAGGAAGTCGCAGGCCTACATTTCAGACCGCTGGTTAATTTTTTTTTTCAGTGAATTAATCTGTTATTCCATCTGTGGATCAACAGATTTAGTAGTTTGCTTACGAAGATATATATTTATATATACATATTTATCACGTTAAAAAGCGGTTGTTGAACAGAAAAACAAATTTGCAGAATTTTCCACTTGCAGTCGAGCAAAACAAAACGTTATTCTCGGCGTTCGCTTATTTAGTTCCTAACGCGGATTAAAAACATAACGAGAGTCTCGAGCTTTGTTCGGACGGGATTAGTTTTTTTTAGTTCGGTTTAGCCACCACACACCAAACAAACTTTACTCAATTCTAAAAAATGGCTGAGGAACATCTCAATAACTTTACCCACATTAACAATACCAGGATCTATGAATATGCATGATATGCAAATCAGAAACGAATCTAGCTATCTTAGCAAGCAGGTTCTTCAGATAAACATTTCCAGTTGCCATGTCCACTTCCTTCCAGGTCATTTGCATATCATCCTGTGATTGGTTCGAGCCTGTTTTGTGACATCACAAGCTGCTTGCATTTCGTATCTTGGTAAGATAGCAGTCGAGAAGATAAAAAAACGTTTTCAGTGTTTGCTTCCTTAGTTTCTAATGCTGATAAAAAATGTCTCTTTATTCAGACGGGATTAGTTTTCCACGTGGAGGTGTGTAATGCGATCATTCCAAGTATTTTTCTTTTCTCTCTTCTCTTTTCTTTTTTCGTATTTAAAAACCGACTTTAAAAACAATAAACTACAGTCGAGGTTTAAAAGGACGCATCAGAGAAGCGGCGCTTTCGAGAGTTTTAGGTAAATTAATGAAACATGTTATGGTCATGTGACCTACTAATGATCAAGGCCACGCCCCCTACAACAAGCACTTATAATTAATCAATCAGTGTGTATTAAAATGAGGTGTGTGTAGTACACGTGGAATTAAGTACATGACGAAGACACGCCCACCTGCGTGAATGATACAGAGGTGGGACGTCCTCTGACATTATGAATGACGATGATGATTAATGTGTTGCGATTAATTTACGAATTCAAATTAATCTGAATAAAGATGAATATTTTAATATAATATTCGTTATTAATAACATCATACGTGTGAAGAAAAACACACACTGCAGCTCCACACTCTGGAGTAACACTGCAGTGAGACACGAACGCCTGCGGTGTGTGTGAGTGTGTACGCTCACATCTGCATAGCCACGCGCACACACACACACACACCTACACACACACACCGACACACACACACACACACACACACACACACACACACACTCACACATGTTCACTCTCAGCATGGTGCACATGTTCGAAGGTGATCAAATGGCTGGAAGTCAAACATCCATCACTGTGATGTTCAGAAACATGCTGTAGTATGTACACACACACACACACACACATACACACACACACACACACACACACACACACACACACACAAAACATCTCAATCTCACTCAGCACGTCTTCTGGCTCCTATTTGACACTCCGCTCATTCATTCTCAGCTGTGAGGAAGAGCACTGACAGGCAGGCGTGATCATCTGTCTCTCTCTCTCACACACACACACACACACACACACACACACACACACACACACACTCATTACACACACACACACACTCATTACACAGACACTGAGTTGCCAGTTGTTTAGTAAACACACTATTAAGTAGCTAATAAATCAGCACCTCAGTGTATGTCACATATCAGAACATTTTGTCTTGTCATGCTAGCATGCTAAACATAACAAATAGTTTACTATTGGTTAACTAACAGTTTACTAGTTTACTAACTAAACTCTAGTTTAACATCTGTCACCTTTATTTAGGCAACTATATAAGCTATATGTTAGAGTCTTAGTGTTTAAGCTCTTTGTGCTAATCAAAATCCGGCTAATCCAGTGTTCTCAGTAGAGATTAGCATAAATTTATCCAATCTTAATCTTATAAACGGAATAAAGTGGATATGAGGAACGCGTACGGTACGTCTAAACGCTGAGAGAGCTGCGCATTGTTAGCGTTTTAGCGAAAGGACTTCATTGCACCAGCTGAACAGGGTGTAAAGTCGGCTCTAAACGCTACGCTGAGAGGAGTTAGCTTAAAACTAGCATGGTGTAGAAGTCCGTTAAGATACATCGTAACTAGCAGTGCGTCAAGTGATCGTAAATCAAAACTTTCAAACAGAGTGACATGTTAAAGCAAAGATTTATTAACGCAAATGTATAAGCTGGCACAGTTTAATCAGTCTGTAATATTTATTTTTAAATTTTATACATATATATAAAGAAAACCTCAAAAAAATAGAAAGAAGACAAAATGGCTGACTCTGAACAGAATCTCAGAGCAGTTTTATTTACGCTGAAGTTTTATTCACTACAAGTGCATAATGTAAGCTTTAAGTTATAATTTAATTACGATTAATCTTTAAGTAGTCCATAAACTTTAACGTGGCGAGCACGTACGTTCCGACTATGCTACGTTAGAGCGTACGTTCAGCTGGAGTAACGTGGATTAGTTTATTAGCGTGGATGAAATCTAACGTAATATAAAAACACCAGCGTCCTTCTCTTTGTTAAAGCTTCTCGGCCTGACCCAACACACACTTTACACTTCCCTGCTGGAGTGTGTCCGGAGTTTTCCATTGCAGGAGAGGAAAAAAATCTTCCCACCCAAAGCCGGGATTTTTTTTTCCTGTTGGCGGTGAGCGAGAAGCCCGCGGCCTCCAGAGCAAACCGATCGCATCGTTAACACCAAGCCACTTAAAAGACCAGCTGTGCCGAGAGAGGACGGCTTCATTCAGCTAATCTTAGCCCAAATACCGTGTGTGTGTGTGTGTGTGTGTGTGTGTGTGTGTGTGT
>CM040981.1:820869-839186 GCA_022985145.1 Pangasius djambal | reverse complement strand
CAGAATGTTTTCATCGAAACTCCATCGGTCACTAAAAATGCTCCTTTGCTAATTTACTGCCTAAATGAGTAAGCTAATGCTAATGGATAACTATTATCATTGTTTTGTCTGTCAGTTATTAACAACTTAACATTAAGGCTGTGAGAAATACGTTTTTAAAATCTTTTTTTAAGAATTAGCTAGTTCTGCTAATACTTTATTTATATTGCACTCCTGCACAAAAAGGAAAGCTAAAGAAGGATTTGACGGTTTAAAGTCTTTAAAGGTCTTTTTCAGTGCTGATTTATCGTGGCGTTTTTTTGGCTGCGTACTGTACAGTATAGAAGTCCATTATTTCAAGCACACACACATTTTCTGACATGCTAAACCCCTGTATTAGCATAACGTTACAAACACACACACACACAGATATCAGTGTGTAGTGGCAGTAAGTTGACTGTAAGTCCTGTCACACTCAGCTGCTCTCCTCCATCCTCCTGTTTTAAGCGATCGTATGTGTATCATAACAGATTAGGAGCTGGATTAGCCCTAAGCTAACCTTTATCCTCCCTCGTCCCTACCTGAAACTTACAAGCCGATCGGACCGGCCTGATCCCAAACGACACTCGGCCCCTCATTACCCGGATTAAGGGGAACTCTTTTGAGTAATTATTTTCACATCGGATAAACATTAAGCTTTACACGGATTTAGCCGAGCTCTCGCCCAACACCACGGAGAAAGACGCAGATCCGAGTGGGCTTATCACGGCGTAACGGGGTGCTAGCGGCCTAATCGGAAGTCACCAACAAACAGCGAGAGAAAGACAAGGAAAACACGGCTGATTAAGGGGATAAGAGAGAATCCAAACAAATTAAGGCACGAGGCTGAATTTATTTACGTTTTGGATCAGCTGTGGAGAAAATTAGGCCTTGTATTTCCTTGATATCATTTTGTTGATATTCACAGTTTAAAACAGATTGATACAGACTGCAAAAAAAAAAAAAAAAAAAAACTTGAACTTTCCTGACAGATCTGTAAAAAAAAAAAGGGCAAATGTCGCTCGCTTTGGAAAGCCCGGCTCTGATTTCATATATTATTTCAATCATACACAATTACAGAGTGAGATCACATCCATTGGAGGCCAGATAACCTTTTAAGGAGAGAATTCCCACAGTGGTGTGACCTTTGACCTCAACGTTGCCAGCAATCTTCACTTGCACTGACACACACACACACACACACACATACATACACACACACTTCACAGTCTCTGGCTCTCTTACATTCCTGATTGTAGAAACACTTTACTCTTATTTGGCTAAAATTCACATATAAATCACAGTAGTGCCTTTTATAGGACGTATATGCAAATGAGAAACGCCTCTAACCCTACAAGCCCCGCCCCTTTCCACTGGTGACACTGCTGTCGCCTGGCCTACATCCATGGGCTGCATTTGCATATAGGCATATGATTGGCTCTTATAATTTATGACACAACAACCATATGGTGTAGTGAAAAAATATATGAGCTAAAATCATGAGAACTCTGTTGCTAGGCAACTGAGAAACATGGATGAGCATAAGCTAGCTAACGATAAAGGTTGAAGATTTAAATAGCTAGCACAGAGATGTTGAGTCTTCATCAGGAATATAGCTCTTCTTCTTCTTCTTCTTCTTCTTCTTCTTCTTCTAAAGCTGCAATTTTATGACATTTGACCACTTAAGTTCATTCCACTGAAAAGACTAATAATTCATTTTTTAAGACTGATTTGTGTATCTTTTAAATTATTCGTTTCATTGAAAAGGGGGGATTTTTCTAATAATTTATTATTTAAAAAATTTATTTCATTAAATCAAAAACTCTCCTGAAATGCACTTAAAGCTGAGTGCAAAAGTTTGCGTACCCCTACTTTGAAAGAAGTCAAAAAAAGTGTATGTTTAAATAATAAATATTAAAAATTAGTGAAACAATTTGTGTTATATTTATGAATGTTAAATAAATATGGACGTTTATTCCGTCTGCCTCTAACGACGTTTTCAGGTCTTCTGCTGCTTATTTAGAATTTTTGTGAATTTTTTCCTTCCACTCTTTAGTCGTCTTTGTTTCTTTCTATCTCTTCCATTTCGGAACGACGGTTTTCAGCATCAGTGAGCGGTTTCTCTGAGATCTCTCCTGTTAGAGAGTTGAATTGTGAGCTGTTTTCTTGATTCCCAGCGAGTTTGAGTCTTTAAATAAGACTTTTACCTTAAGCCAGTTTCACTCCGTGTGATTTCAGTGGTATTTTGAGATAATTACTCGCCACACTGTACGAGATCCCAGTAAGATCTTGGCCTAATTCTCTAACAGACTGTCTGATAACATGTTCTTCATGTCAGATTATACGATGAAGATCCTCTAACGATAGACCTGCGCTTAAAGAAAATGACTTTCTTACAGTACGTTCTGCTTACGTCGTAAATCAGCGTGATCTGGAAATCAGCACGTACGGAAATGAGGGAATGAGGAGATGTATTTTTACATTAGCATGTTTTGTTTACAAAAACACCACCGTATTCGTAGCCGTACCGCGAGTTTGCTGTCCTCATACTGATGGATTTTAGACATAGTAGCACTCAGGGTATCAGAATGAGAAGAGTTTTGTCATTAGTAGCTTAGTTTTCAGTGCATACTCTCAAATCGGACACCATTCCAAGCCAACAGAAGATGGTTGTGGTTACAGGTGATTAGGAAGGAAAATTGTTCGGAGGAGCTCCGTCTTTGCAGCACATATTTCTAGCTAACTAGCATATCAGTGAAGTTGGCTTGCTAATTAAGATTTTAACAGGCTTAGCTTGCTAGTTAGCAGACATGTCTAATTGATATTGTTTTAATAAACCTACGTAGCTCACCTAAAATCTACATCATGAAACTAGGTAGCTGACGCTAGATAACTAAGTCATGTTCTTACTGAGGAGTTGCCTATAATGGACATGTTTAGCTAGCTAATTTTGTTCAGCTAACATGTGAGTTTATGGCATCTGTTTTTGGCAGCACCTCAGCTTCCAGTGCCATGACAGCATTCTCCATGTTTTAATCATAAGGCGTTATGTCTCGAACGTTGCTCACAAACAACAAAGTTGTAAGAGACTTGTATTTCTTCAGTTTCTGTTTAAAGGCTCAGAGTTTCTATGAGATATGAATATATGTCCAGTCACTGCAGGCTAGATCACTGCTTAGCATTTAGTCATTTAGCCACTGACAGAATGTCAAGCCATAAAAATCTTCTAGAGTTACATGAGTTACATTTAAACATGCTAATTTAATCCAAATCCATAATAATGAGTGGACAATATTTGAGCTAACGTCATTTCGAATCCTAAATAGATTTTTCAGTCAAATGATAAATGATAGAAAGCTAACCAAGTAGCGTCAGACAGAAGCTAATCAGGTTGTGCAGGCGTCTCTTTTCATTTATAAACACTAAAGGAGTCAGTACTGTTAAAACTGATGGATGAGACTGTAATACCTCAGCTGTAACAGGAATTTCAGAGAAATTTGTACATAAATTGTAAAATCAATGGATTTTTTTTTCATTTGTTGACAAAACAGACTGAAACTTTTGCTACAAATTCAATCCATGTGCAGATAAAATCCATGTCCAAGTGACAGAGAGAAAATACAGAGTGAATTTTAAACCTGAG
This sequence comes from Pangasius djambal, assembly GCA_022985145.1. Taxonomy (NCBI): domain Eukaryota; kingdom Metazoa; phylum Chordata; class Actinopteri; order Siluriformes; family Pangasiidae; genus Pangasius; species Pangasius djambal. The sequence continues at coordinate 835,525 of CM040981.1, read as the reverse complement.
GCAAAAATAAAGGGTTTTATTCTTTAATAGCTCTGTGGCAGTTCTGGGATTGGAACATAAAGTTGTCTGAATAAATCACATATAAATTATTGTTTTTATATGAAAGTAACTGTGAAACAAATGTCTCTACAGGCGGCTGAAGTTCAGCCGCACTGTAACGGCTGGCCGAGATTTAACACACACTGCAGCTGTAAAGGTCCAGGATGCACTGACACGGAGTGTGTGATTTATCTCACACACACACACACACGATTATACACACATTTTTACTTTGAAGATACAAGGCAGTTTTCCGTCTAAATGTTTCCTAAAATCCACTTTCCATCTCACTCCTGTTCTTGTAATCATGCAAGAGAATGAAGGCATAATGCGACTTAGCACAGGGTTTATAATACATATATTAAATAATTAAATATTTAAGCTGATAAATTAATAAGATAATATGATTATGTCGTACTGAGACTTAACATTTTTCTCTGTTGCCTCATTTTATCATTTTTGGCTTTAACTATTACAACAGTCAACATTTTTGAAAATAGAAATGAGGCAGTATAATCTAATCGTAGGGGAACTGAGTCTACAGACAGACAGACAGACAGACAGACAGAAAACACCTGGACACAGAGAGAAGAAAGAGAGACAGACAGAGACATAGATGAACAGACAGACACCTGAACACAGAGAAAAAAGAGATGGAGACAGACAGACAGCAAATATGAGATACTGAGAGATTAAGAGAGAGAGAGAGAGAGAGAAGAGAAACAGACAAACATGAACACAGAGAGAAGAGAGAGAAAGTAGACATCTGAATGCAGAGAGAAGAAATAGAGAGCAAGAGAGGGAAAGACAGAGACAAACAGACAGACACCTGAAAACAGACAGGAGAGTGAGGGACAGAAAGAAAGAAACACAGACAGACAGAGAGAGAGATAGAGAGAGAGAGAGATAGAGATAGACAGACAGACACCTGAGGGCAAAGAGAATAGAGACAGAGACAGACAGACAGGTACACAGACAGAAAGACAGACAAACAACTAAACACAGAGAAAAGAGAGACAGATACATAGATAAACGGACAGACAGATGCTTTAACACGGAGAGAAGAAAGAGCGAGACAGACAGAGAGAGAGAGAGAGAGAGAGAGAGAGAGAGAGAGAGAGAGAGAGAGAGAGAGAGGGACAGGGACAGGAAGAGACAGATAAAAGCCCTATCCAGATGGAATTAAATTTACATGGGATCCTGGGAAAATTTTCTACAGGTACTACTGTATGATTTGATTTCCATCCGGATCATCCATGTCAGTTTTCTCCATCATGCTCTGAGAAGATTATAGGCTGAAATACACCATATGGTCAAAAGTATGTGCACCCCTAACCATTACACCATATGTTCCCCAAACTGTTACTACAAACCAGGAAGCACACAGTTGTATAGAACGTCTCTGTGTGCAATTTCCCTTCACTGGAACTCAGAGGCCCAAACCTGCTCCAGCATGACGACGCCCCTGTGCACAAAGCGAGCTCCATGAAGACATGGTGTGTGAAGGTTGGAGTGGAAGAACTCGAGTGTCCTGCACAGAGCCCTGACCTCAACCCCCCTGAACACCGACTGCACCCCAGACCTCCTCGACATCCCTACATCAGCGCCTGACCTCACTAATGCTCCTGTAGCTGAATGAACACAAATCCCCACAGCCGCGCTCCAACATCTAGTGGAAAGACTTCGTAGAAGAGTGGAGCTCATTATAACAGCACACACAGGGGGAATAAATCTGGAACGAGATGTTCAACAAGCACATATGGGTGTGATGGTCAGGGGTGCACAAACATTTGGACATATAGTGTAGATACAAAGATAGGCAGACAGACAGAAAGATGATTGAAGCACAATTAATTACATGATTAATTAAAATTACATGTGGATGAACAGATTTCCAAACAATGCGACATTTTTAATTCTTTTGTGCTGTTTTTTTTTTTTACTTTAGTCCTGTCTTTCTCTGCAGTGTTAATATTTAATATGGCTCTGATTATTTTCTGATGATTTTAATTCTCATCCCTCAATATTGACCGAGTCTTAATTCACTGTCGGATTAAAAGAAACGTGGAGTGGCTGTTTGTCTTCTCGCTGTTCTGCGTGTAAAGCGCTGGTGTGTGTGTGTGTGTGTGTGTGTGTGTGTGTGGATTGATTATAGAAATAAGATGTGAATAATTCAGACACATGGTTGTGTTTAAACATGTTGAGTGTGGTGAGAATCGCAGTGTATGGCATGGTACATGAAAAAACCAGCTGAAATAAATACCCAGCGTCCGTCTGCTCATTGCAGCTCGCATTCTGCAGCTCAAGGTCGTTTATTAAAACAGATTTTCACAAGTAATTTTGTAGTGAATCGTGTCTTTGATGTGACACGACGGCGTGGACGGAGACTCGCGGCGTGGGTCTGTCTCTTTGTCTGAATATAAAAGAATAAAATCCTGCTAAATCCACAGCGCTCGCTAAATCTCATGCTTGGTATTCACTGCTGCGTCTGCTTTATGTCCTGTCTCACTCTCTCTCCCTCTCCCTCTCACTCTCCCTCTCACTCTCTCTCTCTCTCTCTCTCTGTTTCTGTCTCTCTCTGTATATTTTTATCTTCCTTCTCTCTGTCTCTATCTATCTATCTTTGTGTCTTTCTGTTTGTGTGTTTATATATGTGTCTGTCTATTTGTCTGTGTCTGCATGACTATCTGTGTGTCTATCTGTCTCTCTCTTCCTCTGTCTCTAACACTCTCTTTCTCTCTCCGTGTGTGTCTTTCTGTTTGTGTCTGTCCATCTGTCTGCCTCTCTCTCTCTCTCTCTCTCTTACACACTCACTCACTCACTCACTCACTCACTGTCATTCTCTTTGTCTCTTTCTCTTTTTCTCTGTCTGTCTGTCTCTCTCACACTGTCATTCTTTATCTCTCTCACTCTCTCTCTTTTTCTCTGTTTGTCTGTCTCTTACACAGCCATTCTTTCTCTCTCTCTCTTTCTTTCTCTGTCTCATTCTTTCTCTCCCATTCCCTCTCTCTCTCTCTCTTTCCCTCTCTCTCTCTCTCTCTCTCTGTGTCTCACTCTCTCTGGATGGAATTGGCTGCCGTTTGATGTGTTGATTGGCAGAAGGAGGTAGTGTGTGTGTGTGTGTGTGTGTGTGTGTGTGTGTCTCTGGGGGATTGATCGCTGGGGGGTTGATCGCTAAATGAAGATCTCTAGTGTTTTCTTGTTATCCAGCTCAGATCCTCGCTGAAGATCAAGTGCAATTAGACGATGAAGCGACACTCCAACCACAGACACTGTCTCACTCCTCAGACCTGGGGCACAAAGAACAACACCACCTGTCTGTCTGTCTGTCTGTCTGTCTGTCTCTCTGTCTGTCTCTCTGTCTGTCTCACTGTCTCTCTGTCTGTCTGTCTCACACTATCTTTCTTATGTAGACCTTTGTAGCTTTATGCCATCTTAAATTCTGAAACTGATAGATAGATAGATAGATAGATAGATAGATAGATAGATAGATAGATAGATAGATAGACAGATAGATCAGACTGACAGACAGACAAATGTTTGGTTCTTTAGTTGAACATTTCCTTTAAGACACATAATGTTTTCTTGAGCATCAAAAAGAGAAAAATCCTGTTTGAACTTTCACATATGAGCAAAGATATGTGTGTGTGTGTGTGTGTGTGTGTGTGTGTGTGTGTGTGTGTGTGTGTGTGTGTGTGTGTGTGCTATAATACTAACAGCGAAGTTTGGGCCCTACATGATGAAGCTTTCTATTTATATTAAAATGAGCGACTCGTCCTGAGGGAGACATCGAGGGGAATCAGACGACAAACATCCAGCGTTAGAGAGAGAGAGAGAGTGTGTGTGTGTTAGAGAGAGTGTGTGTGTGTGTGTGAGAGTGTGTGTGTGTGTGTGTGTGTGTGTGTGTGTGTGTGTGTGTGTATGAGATAAAAGAGCACCCAGGAGAAGAACAGCAACAGCCAAAAAGGCAACTCTTCATCCAAAGTGGCCCTCTGGAGCCGAGCTGTAGATATAAAACACACACGGCCATAAAGTCATAAAAACATGCTGCAAACACACCTCTAAATCTGACAGAGAAGAGCAAAGCATTCTGGGATACGAGCGCTCACTCCAGCTGACACCGACTCCACAGCGCAGAGTTACTGTTACCCCCACGGCGTTTTATTCCACAGCATTTACCTACAATTACAATCTTTTATTTATGAAACAGCAACACGTCGTACTTTGTAGAGCAGCTGCTGAGCAGGTGAACTCCTGATTGGTCAGAAGCTGTTGATTCGTTTTCTATAACAGCAGCTCTGAGAGTGAAGTTTTCTGTAAGGAGAAATGTGTTGATGTAACAGTGATGGAAGGAGTCTCCAGTGTCAGCGCTTCGTAACAGTCAGAGGTGAAGCTGTAACTTTAGGTTTTCCGACGTCTTCGTTACAGAGGAGTTTACGCTTCTTTGCGGTTTCTCAGTAACGTAACATAACAAGCTGCGAATTTTTGGACTTATTAACTTCAACAGAGAGAAGAAAGCGCAGCTGGTGAGGGAACGACTGTTTATAGCTGCTATAACGTAAGTGTTTTGTAACTTTAAATGGATAAAAACTATGATGTGTCGTCTTTAATGAATAAATAAATAAATAAATAAGATTGTATTTGTTAGTAAATTGCTGTGGTATAAGAGGAATAAACCACTTCACAGCTGCTGTTTAAGGAAAATACTCAACTTCAGCATTGTAACTGTAACTCCACTTCGCCGTTGATTATTTTCCTACAACAGCATGCCATGAAGTGTGTTATTCCTTACTTAACTGGTGTCACTATTTTAGAAAGCTCTGCCATTTCATTTAACAAGGAACTGTTTTTAAAAAAAATGCTATTTTTAAAAGTATTTGCGATTGTGTTGAAATTTTCATTAGATTCATTTTCATTTTTACGAAAAAAAAATTCAAGATTAAAACATGAATGTGGCGAATCTACTGAGGAATAACACACTTCGCGGCGTGCTGTTGTAGGAAAATAATCACCGATGAAGCCGAGTTAAACGCAGTTACCACACCGAAGTGGATTATTTTAGAACAGCACTCTATTCCTCTTACACCACAGCAAATTATTAACGATCGTTTATTTATTAAAGAGTCATCCCGTAGTTTTTATCCGTTTATAGTTACACAAATGGAGTTCTCACTTATGTTATCGCAGCTACAAACAGCCTCTCTTTATTCTAAACGTAATGCCAAAATATGATTAAAAATAGAGTTAATTTTGGTCCAACGTCCGCGTTTGTGTTTAAAGCGAACGGCGTGTTTTGGTTTTCGCAGTTTTAGCTTTTAGCTAACGTCTCGCTCTCTCGTGGTGATGGACAGCTTGAACTATATCTCATTACGCTCTAATCCCTCTCTGAAAAGTCATTCGTGTTCGCATCGATACCAAACAGCAGAGTGGGAAAAAACCCTCCACTCCTCCACACCCCATCACTCCTTCTCTCTCTCTCTTTCCTTTTTTTCTCTCCTCTCGTCTTTCTGATCTGACCACGCCGTGGCCTGAGCCTGCCTGGTTAATTAAACTCAAGGGTGAGGCGTTATTTGTGGGAAAAAATCCAATTATTTCTCCTTTCTGCGGAGTGAAAAAGGAGATAGCGAGTGAGAGAGCGAGGGAGGAGATACGGCCACTTCGGCCTCTTCAGAAGCGCTGATTAGACGGACGAGTGCGGCGGATCGACGACTCGAAAGAAAGCGTTTCACACACGTTAAAGCTGCGACGTCGCTAAATAACACCCAACGTTATTAATCATATCTTATCAGTCGTGTCTTTTATTTTAGCTTTCGTTCTGTTCTCCTTTCACGGGGAGACGAATAAAACATTTCTCTTGCTGGTTTGTGTTTAGGAAAATTCTCTTAATTACTTTTACCCTAAAAATGACAGAAATGTAACTGTGAGATTCTCCATCTTTCTAAACGTAACAGCTGAAAAGTTAGCCATGTTAGCATTTTTCCCAAAGCTTGTGGCTCTGCTAGTTAGCAAGCTTTTCACTCCCTGTTAGCTGTTAGCATTTTCCTGTCAGGTTACATGGCAACGGATTAGCATCCATTCAGCCATCTTAGGTTAGCTTTTCTCTTGGAAGGTTAGCTAGTGAGTGATTCCAAACAGATTTCAATCCCTGTTAGCAAAAATGTTAGCGTTTTTCTGAAGAGTTTGTTTTCATGATTTCTGTCTAGTAGCATTGTTAGCAGTTTCCTTTCAGGAAAGAAAATGCAAATGGAGATTAGCGTTTTTGATTAACTGAAAAAATGGCAAGATGGCTAAAAATTTATAACAGCTAGCACTGAAAATGGCTGATTTATCATCAGTAATCTGAAATATTTTTTAAACAGCTTTAGAAAGCCGTAGCGTCGGGAAAAAAAACGGCTAACAGCGATCGATAGCGACAATAAAAACAGAAAATTGGAGAATTAGGAATTCCATCTGATCTCATATCAAATACCACGACATTTGTTTATTTATTTATTCACCTGTCACATGTCATAGCGGTGGGTCACGCTGATGTGTGTGTGTGTGTGTGTGAGACGTAATTTCTCTTTGATGTCTCCATAGGGAGCGTCCGCACCGCTAATCTGGCGCTCGGTGTGTGAACTTTAACCCCGGCAGGGTCACTTTCCAGCAGCCGGCCTAATCCCGGATAGTCAATAGACGCAGGGCGCGAGGGCATGGCTGAAAATGAGCACACACACACACACACACACACACACACACACACACACACACACTTGAGATGAGCTCATTTCAATACACGGTGAGTGCTATTGATGTGTAAAAGAACACACACACACACACACACACACACACACTGTCAAGTACGTAGCTCATACATATTCTCGGAGATGAGCGCTAATTCTTTAAAGGCTAGCCGAGTGAGTGGGACATGGAACTTCATCATCAGCTGCTCGTTTCATTTATACGTCACACACAATCATCAATTTGCTCATCTGCATACACACACACACACCGTCACACACACACCGTCACACACACACCGTCACACACACGGTCACTCATGTGGACGCCAACGTAAAACGTAATTATTGTCAAACCAGCTAGTGTGTTGCTATGCTACAGCTACAGAACGAGTATTACTCAAAACGTCAAAATATTAAAGACAGTCAAATGAACTCCTCCTCTGTGTTTTTTTTTTTAATGGATGTTGCTAAGAAAAGAAACAAGGTCTCGGTGGGTCAGCTAACGTCTAACGTGCACAGAAATAGCTAATAAACTCTTCACAAAAGTGTTAAAGTGAAGGCTTTAGGGATGAAAGGCTAACAGGAAAATACTCGCTAGCTAGACTTACGAGAAAACAGTGAATGGAAGCTAATACACTGAGAGATTAAAAAAATATTTAGAGAGAGAGATTTTTTCAGTCTTTTCAGAGACATGAGTCATTAAACTCACTGACAATGAACAGCTTGAGCATGAAAAATAGCTAATATTCTTTGCTATTTTGCATTATTGTGTAATATTGGGAAGAAGAATCATTTTTCACACACTGCACAACACACACTACTACTGCATTTACTGAATCACTGGAAATCTGAGCGAATGCGTTTGAATCAGAATCATTAAACTCACTGACTCAGCTGACACTCTGAACAACACTGGAGTGAATCACAGTCATGACCAAATGATTCACTGATTCAAATGCTGACACTCTGACAACACTGGAGTGAATCGCAGTCATGACCAAATGATTCACTGATTCAAATGCTGACACTCTGAACAACACTGGAGTGAATCTCGGTCATGACCAAATGATTCACTGATTCAAATGCTCACACTCTGAACAACACTGGAGTGACTCTCGGTCATGACCAAATGATTCACTGATTCAAATGCTCACACTCTGAACAACACTGGAGTGAATCTCGGTCATGACCAAATGATTCACTGATTCAAATGCTCACACTCTGAACAACACTGGAGTGAATCTCGGTCATGACCAAATGATTCACTGATTCAAACACTGACCCTCTGAGAGATGGAGGAGTGAATCTCTGTCAGGACGAAATGATTCACTGATTCAAATTCTGACCTTCCGATTCAGTTTGAAATTAATTTATAATTACTATAAGTTGGTAAATAACTTGTGCTTTGTTGCTTTTCTAATAAAAGGCTGGAATATTTTTCATTTCTACTTTTAAAGAGGTTAAATAAAGAAATGAACAAATAAATAGCAGTGAGATCTTAGTGCTAGATAGCAACAGCTGCTCTAATGATATTAATGATATGGGTGGCTGTGAAATGACACCAACTCTTAAGATTACAGAGCTAAATTGGGAGAGAGAGAGAGAGAGAGAGAGGGGAAGAGAGAGAGGGGAAGAGAGAGAGAGGGGAAGAGAGAGAGAGGCCGAGTGTCTGAATGAGTTTTTCTCTCGAGGGAGGAGGAGAGGTCAGTCCACTATAATAGGAAATAGTGATTAAGGTCAGAATGGGCATATTATCACCGCTGTGTGTGTGTGTGTGTGTGTGTGTGTGTGTGTGTGTGTGAGTGTGTGTGTGTGTGTGTGTGTCAGGTCAGGGTTAAACACATGGCTGTGTGTTTTAGGCCTCAGGGTTAAATTTACAGTACTGCTGTGTGTGATTGTGTATTTTAAAGGTGAAGGTTAAAGTTTTTGTTTTTTCCATTTTTTTCTCGCTTTTGACAGTTTTTTTTTTTTAGGAGTCGAGTCACATGATTGATGATTTGCGGCTGCAGTTACAGTTCAAAAGCTGCGATTCATTATTTTGTCTGCGTTGCGTATGAGAACGGTGGCTAATGCAGAACAGCCAGAGAGCCTCCAATCAGAAAATAGCTGCCAGATTTCTCTCTCAAGAAAAAAAAAAAAACATACAATTTTAAAGAAGAATCTTGTGGATTAATTTATTTACAGTTCCTTTAAAGATAGAACCTAAAAATATACATTTTGAATCTAGAAAGATATCTATATTGATGTTTTTTATGTTCAAGAAATTAGTTTAGTTGCATTTGCATTAAAAATTAAACTAGATAGATAGATAGATAGATAGATAGATAGATAGATAGATAGATAGATAGATAGATAGATAGATATTTTTTTTACTGTGCAAGAAATTCATTCAGTTAATTTACATAAAACATGCAACTAAGATTAAAAAAATAATGTACAACTATATATTGTTTGTTTTTAATGGACAAGAAATTACTAAAATTGTCCCAGAATCCTCTCTACATCGTTTCCACCAATAGAAACAACAGGCTCTATGAATATACATGAATATGCAAATTAGAACATCTTCCTCCTATCACTAGTATTAGCTAACCTAGTTATCTAGTTAACAGTAACCAATAATGAACTAGTTCACATTAATCACAGAGTGGGATTTCAGTCTCAGAGTCTCTCTTTACACCTTTATATTCTCATTGGTTTATTTAACGACAGCGGAAAACTGTCAGAATCTTACATTACGTTACCATGACAACCACCATTAGATAAAGTTTCTGATTAGCACACTGTCGTCTTATAGTTTACAAGTGAGACGTGAAGGTTCACAAGCTAACCTTCGTAACTCAGAAGAAGTTCTAAGAAGTGATAAACTTTTGAAAATGTGTAACTGCGGGTGTCCAAGATGGCGGCTTCTGTAACCCTACGTTCTCACTCGCGATTTCAGCGATTATTTGAACTTTCTCAACTCTATGCAAATTAGGTGTGATCCTGTAAAGAAGCGACAAATCCAAATGATTCACTCAAATGATTCCTCGCACCGATCCCGTGGTGTGTGTGTGTGTGTGTGTGTGTGTGTGTGGTCTGATGTTTCTTCAGGTCTCCACTCACAACTTGTGATTTGTTCGGTTACTAAAAAAGAAGTTGCACAGGCCACGCCCACAAACAGGCAAACAGCATTCCTATTGAACATGATTACTCAGGAGTAAAAAAAAAAAAAAACCAGATACCATCGTGTTTTCTCTTTTTCATTTTTTAACGGCATCCTTCGCTCCTGATTAAAGCTCATCAGATGATGTAATCACGTGCATGACAGAGAGAGACGGAGCCCGTGTTACGGAGATCAGCCGAAGATGCTCTAATCACGCTCAAACCCCTAAAAAGCCTAACATCCTAAAAAGAAAAAAAAAATCTCCAAATGTCACTCAGGCGATAATTACGTCTCGTCAGGTGCGGCGTTTGACGGACAGACGGACGGATAAATTGATAAATAGATAACTTTGACCTTTGGGCTCTTTGAAAATTTCACTTACAGCTCAAGAGCCACTGTTTATTAACAAGCGAATGGTGTGTGTGTGTGTGTGTGTGTGTGTGTGTGGAGATATTATGAGAAAAATAAATTAGGACGTGCTCCCAGGTCGTCTCTGTCCAATCAGATGACCAAAGATTAGTCTCCATAATTATAGTAAAGGGCAATGGGGTTGATATGAGAGCAGGTCGGAGGTCGTGGCCGTTATAAGTGATTCTCTGGTGGAGTGTAATGCGGAGCCTCGTCTCCATTCCGCCGACTGATTGCCGCCTGTCACATTCCCGTCAGCTCATGTAAATTGCGTCTGGCAAGAGATGAAGGAGGAAGCGTGTGTGTCTGTGTGTGTGTGTGTGTGTGTGTGTGTGTGTGTGTGTGTGTGTGTGTGTGGGTGTGGGTGTGTGTGTGTGTGGGGTGGAGAGAGAGAAATGAGAGGGAGGGGGTTTACTTTCTGTCCAGCCAAACCGACTATGGCGTTCCCGACGTTCCCGTTGCCGGATCCAATGTGTCCGTAAATGGTTTCTGGTGGCAATCTGAAGAAGGACATTTTGGTCTCATCCTCTTTAATAGGTTGTCCTCCTCGGGCTAAAATTGAACAGCCCCGACATGGCCTAAGGCAGGCGATAAAAATTCAATAATTCGTCCCGGGGGTCAGAGTCCTGTCATTTTTTTTTTTTTTTTGGATGGGGGAGTAATTATTCCGCACTAACGCTGAGTGATGGCCTTTCCGGAGAGGATAGTGTGGGGGGTGGGGGTGGATTTGTGTGTGTGTATGTGTGTGTGTGTGTGTGTGTGTGTGTGTGTGTGTGTGTGCGTGTGTGGAGGGTGCGTGAACTTTGACAGCACTCTTAACCTTCACAACCTCCTCTATACTTTTATAACATATATAAACCTTCAAATATATAAATATAATATCTGAATGTATTTGACAAATTAAAGGAAAAACCAACATCCTACGGTATTCCGTTACATGACACCGATCGAAAGTGAGCTTCTGATGACGGTTTCTGATGATAGTCAGTGTCTATGCACTTATATTTCCCAGACATTTCCCAAATTCTGGATAATTTGTGGTTGATTAGCTTCATCTCACACTGAAAATATGGCTAAACTTTTCACCTTCAGTAATCGTTTTATCCTGTGGATGATGGATCCGATCCCAGGAATGTTGTGTGCGAGTCAGGAATACAGAGACGAAACTCCAGTCCGTCACACACTTGGTGTGTAATGCAGTGACACTGTGTGGATCTGTATCTGTTTAGTGACCCAAATATTCGTATCTGTATTCGGATTTAAATCCAGAGTAGACGTGGATTAAACCGGAAGAACGGTGTCAGGATGGTGTGTGAATTCCGGCTCTGACACTTCATCAACCTCAACGAGAGATTTTTTAATTATTTTGCAATATTTTCTAACCACGCTAGTTACTCAGTTCATGCTAATTTTATGTTAATTTTAATGAACATGGTTTTTTTTTGTTCCATAAGCTTCATATCTCACCTCTGGCTCGCTCGCTCCTGTACGGACTCCGCCACAGCAAAAATGTATAAATCACAAACGATTAGCACCGTTCATGTGGAATATTCTCGTAAACATGCTGAGTGCATTTGAACGCTGCATTAGATATTCAGCAGCAGCAGCAAACACACATCCAGGCCTATGTGTACACACACACACACACACACACATATACATCTCTCTATTGATCCCCATATATGTCAAAAATCAACGAGCGTAATTCTCCATAAAACGTCGCTGAAAGGAGGAAAATTGAAAACGAGGCGAGTGTGTCCCCTCGGAGACGGAGGCGAAACGGAGGCAGGCCGCGCGCCTTGTCAGTTTTTATATGACATTATTATTCCGAGAGTCATAAATTCCAGGCATGTTAAGATCTCAGACAACAACAATATGAGATTCAATCAATGCGGCGCTCCCGAGAGGCCACGCTGCCAGGTGACTTCTTTAAAAAAAAGCACATGCCGCAGGATTTCTGCATAATTGCGCTCCGCCGCCGGCCTGCGTTTCGCCGAGTTAATGTGAAGGAGCGCATAAAAACACGGGTTCATAAAATCCGGCTGGTGACAGGCAGATGGAACGGGGTGAAGCGCCTCGTCTGAGGGGTGGGGATTCATGTTCGCCTGATTTTACGCCAATTTAGAGTTGGAAACTACAGAAAGCGTGAGTGTGTGAGGTGTAAAAGTCATCGTGGATGAAGAGAACGTAACTGAGAAGGTGGAAAATGGAATAAATGATGATGTTGCGACGACGTTTTCAAGTCTCAACCCACAGTCGATCAATCAGGACGTGTTCGGTGTCTAAAAATTGTTTTGTTCTGTAGGTAGCTATGTACTGTCTGCCTCTGAATGTTACCAAGGAAACCATAGCAACCAGCAGTAACTCAGGATAGATAGCAGCTAATAAGTCACGGAATCTTCTGGCGTCCATTTTGTATCATGGAAATCCTGCACAAATTTTTCACATCACTCAAATCACTTTGTCAATTTGCTAGTTAGCGTTTTTTTTTACTGTTACCATGGATTCACTGCTAGCATCTGGTGGCATAGTAACCAGCTACAGAACATCTAAGCAAAAAAACACGATATTCGACTCGGAATCCGACATCTTTAAGATAAAATTATAAATTCCGGGTGAATGTCATGGAAGTTATGGAAGTTTCTAGTTTCCAGATTTGCATATCTTGTCCCTCTGTTCACTCTGTTTGTTGCGAGTTAGCATTTCTATCTGAAGTTGCTATTGTAACGTAGCTAGCTATCGAAGTCTGAAGTCTGAAGTCTGAAGGTGGACTTAAACGTTAGAAATGATTCGGATTACCACCACCATGTTTTTTTTTTGTTTAGGGCGGAGCTAATTTCCAAATCAGAGTCATTTACGCTCCAATACTGTGTCTCTAATCCGTCTTTAAAAATTACCTGAAGAAAGAGATGTTAAAATTATTTACACCACGCGGATGTTGAATTCTGCACTCTGATTGGTCAGAAGGTGGTGATTAATTCTCTCTAACAGCAGCTCTGACAGTAGCGCAGGTTTATATTAATGCTCTCGTTCTAATACGTTATCGTTTCTATAGTAACGTCTCATTCACGGGGACGTGTTGATGTGCTGAAGTTTTCTGTAAGAAGACGTTAATTTCTGTAACGTTAATGGAAGGAGTCTCCAGCGTCAGCGCTCTGTAACAGTCAGAGGTGAAGCTGTAACTTTAAGTTTTCCGACGTCTTCAGGACAGAGGAGTTTACGCTTCTTTGCGGTTTCTCGGTAACGTGCGGAACAAGCTGCGTTTTTTTATCTTATTAACTTGAAGAGAGAGAATAAAGAGAAACCGGTGTTTATAGCTGCTGTAACGTAAGTGACAATTAGTCTTCCTGAACATAATGTATCTATAAACGGATAAAAACCATGATGTCGCTCTTTAATAAAAAAAAAAAAAAAGTATTGTCTGCAAATCACTGTGATATAAGAGGAAAGAAACGCTTGTGTGTGTTGATTATTTTACTACAACAGCAGCACACACACAGTGTTTTATTCATTGTGATTAGTGCAGGATTTTCTATGTGCATTTATATGATGTATGAGAATGCAAACTCGTGCCCTTGCCTTAGTGTGTGTGTGTGTGTGTGTGTGTGTGTGTGTGTGTGTGTGTGTGTGTAATGTATTCAGTGATTGAGTGCTATCTGATGGTCTCTTAATTAGCATGCTAATGAGAACACGTCCTCGCCTGAGCGTTCGGGGGTTTAGCGGCGATGACACGGCCGATCTCAGATAAATCATCCTCCAGTTCATATCAGCGATGTGTTAATCAATGAGCCGATCGATCGGCGTTCCGGATCCTGCCGGGAACGAGAGCATCTCAGGAGGAAGCCGGAATACCACAATGATTAAACACTACAGGAGGTTTCGCTAAAAAGAGGTTAAGAGAGGTTTTTCTTTTCAGCAGTGCAGCCCTAATGTTTATTTTACAAAAATACGAACATTATAGAAAATTATACTTCAAAATGTTTTATATTTATTTTCTTTCCATCTCAGATTTAATCAGAAAGAACATTATCATCATAAACATTGCTACTCTCAGCTCAACGGTCTCAGCTTATCATTAAAAAAATTATAAACAATTTAAAAACAACAAAATTGTTTATGCTTGTTAAAAAAATGCAAAGCTTGTTTGTTTGTTTGTTTGTTTGTTTGTTTGTCCTCATTTTTAGTATTGTGTCATTTATCATAGCACGCAGTCTTTCAGGGCAGAGATTTAAATAAGTTCATAGATAAATAAATAAATTTCAGACATTTTTGAGTGATTGATGTGCAATAATGGAAGAAACAATTTTATTTGTTTGTTTGTTTGTTTGTTTGTTTGTTTGTT
>CM040981.1:776265-788262 GCA_022985145.1 Pangasius djambal | reverse complement strand
CACACACACACACACACACACACACACACACACACACCGAGAAAGAGATACAGTTACACTCGTTCTCTCATTCGGAGAGCGAGTCTCTAATCCAGCGATTGGTTTTACCTTATCACCGAACTTAAGGAGTGTATTCCTCTAAGCTGCAGGATTGAACCGCCGTTCGATACACGTTTGCAAAACTGAATCTGTTGAGCCGTGAAGATTTGATACGGGTATTTAAAGCCCTGCGCGGTATTAACCAACATCACAACAAATAGCCGCGCTTAACACGGCCGGCGCGGATGCAAATGAATCTGAGCCACACACAGATCGAGGAGAGAGACGAGGGTGTGTGTGTGTTTCTCCGTACATATACAGAAATATATATAAATACATGTATTTAGCTGTTTGTGAGGACCGAAAAGTCCTCAGAATGATAGGACATCAAATGTCAAATTAAAGGGACAAAAGATTACGTTGAAGAATATTAATTAGCTACAGTAATCATTATGTTGATGAAAAAACGACTGTGTGTGTGTGTCTGTGTGTGTGTGTGTGTGTGTGTGTGTGTGTGTGTGTGTGTGTGTGTGTTTAAGCACCGTCACAACTATTGTTTACATTTTGTTTAACGTATATAAACACACCAGGACGTCTCCAGGTGACGTCACATCCTCTAAAAGTATTGAAAAAAAAATAAATTTCTCTTTTTATAAGAAATTATAAGAAACTTTATGCATTTAGTTTAGTTTCTCTAGCAAACAAATTAATATAAAAATAATATTTCTCAGGTTAATCATTTTAATCCTTAGAGTAACACTGAAATAAAAGTACTAAAAAATGTAACATTTTCATAAAAAATGAAAAAATACTCCCAGTTAAGTGCAAAACTTTGCAGCCTCATTGTTTTTGAACAAAGAACATATATTTCTATATATTTATTATTTCTATTATTTCGCAATTTATTTATAAATACATTGTTTTCTAAAGCTACAAAGGAAATGTGTATGTATAACGCAACAACACAACAACAAACCTAAAATATTTTTTACTTTTCCCGTCTTTTGCACTTGACTGTATGTACTTAAGTGAAATAATTTTAAAACATTTTAATTATTTTTTAAAAAATCGGTAGCTGCTCAATAGTTAATTAGCATGTTAAAGCATGTTAAAGTGTCCCAACACCTAGCTAGCTAAAAGCTACATAAAATAACGCGTTATAAATTTTGCCGATTAGTTTGTGTTACACTGGAGGAGTAGCTAAACATAAAATCTAACTACAAAAAATTTATAAAATGATGTATTAAAGAAACTCGATGATTGTTAATGACACCAGGACGACCACCAATAGTGAGATTTTCTGACGTACTAAATGAAATATTTACTGTAATATTTAAATGGTAAGCTACATTATCTAGCAAACATTTTAAAAAGAAAAAAAACTGTCAAGATACTTAAGCTGTTATGTTCATAATGACTGAAACGAAATGGTACAGCCCGTTGTAGGGGTGCATAAAGTGTAATTTCTGATTTAGATGATGAAATTATAATATGTCTGTGTATTTTTTTTAGCAAATCATCAACGTTTTTTTTATTTTAACCAGCAATAAAATCACAACTCGAGGTTTCAGACCCTATAAATAGAGACGTATGTTTGGCACCTTGTGAATACCCGAGTCCATTTTGAGCTCAATTTTCCACAATAATAGTTAATGCTCCTTTTATTTTTCCCGATTTTTTCATCGGTGTGAGTTAAGCGTAGTATTTGGTCATCAAACGTGCCGTGACATTTGTTTAGCGTGTGGTATTTGGTTGTTTGAGGTTTTTATTAGAGTGGATTACTGCGTTATTGGATATCAGGAGCCGTCTGGTGCTTTAAGGCAAACAGGCAAATCAGATTAATTTATGTACAATGTACCATGAACCCTTAAACTCCCAGAAGAATTTAACATTCCAGTCCAAACCTGCTCCACTTCCACGTGCCATCAGGAAGCTCCGAACGAGAGACAGGAATTTTACGGCTTAGTCTCCATCTAAATTGTTTATATTGATATTTTCTCTTTTATACTGAGAAAATATTTTACAAACATTCTGGTTCGGGTTAAATTCTGGTTCTGGATTGTGATTAGGGTTCATTAAATTTCTATAACAGCAGCTCTGACAGTAGCGCAGGTTTATATTAATGCGCTCGTTCTAATACGTTGTTGTTTCTATAGCAACAGCTCATTCACAGGGACGTGTACAGCAGACGCTCCGCAGGTTATGGAAGGAGTCTCCAGTGTCAGCGCTTTGTAACAGTCAGAGGTAAAGCTGTAACTTTAAGTTCTCCGACATCTTCAGTACAGAGGATTTTACGCTTCTTTGTGGTTTCTCAGAAACATGACAAGCTGCTTTTTTTGTCTTATTAACGTCAATAAAGAGAGAGAGAGAGAGAGAGAGAGAGAAAAGAAATGCTGGTAAGGGAACTGTAATATAACTGAAAAAAGATATAAGTAAAAAAAAATCACTTCTCGTTCTTTAACGATTAAAAATTCAAATTGTTGGATGATTGCTGTAGTATAAGAGGAATAAAATATTATCTGGACGTGCCGTTATAGGAAATAACCCACGAGGAAGCGGAGTTCTTCTCCTATAACAGCACATCGATTCCGTACGTAAGAATGTAAGGATGCACGTACGTATTCTACGTTGCTAAGTAGTGAAGGCTTCTTCATAACGGTTAAAGTAGCAACAGATGGTGTGCTGTTATTTTGCCGCGCGGTGAAAACGCTGTTCATTATGAAGCACCCAGCGAGAGGAATATTGCACTATGGAGACATTATTTGTCAGATTTAGCATGAAACCCGAAATCCCCGCGGCTGAGTGCAGATCTTCGAACGGAGGAATTGAAACACAGCTGAAAGCATGTTGAAAAAGGAAGAAGATGAGAAAATGATAGAGAGAGATTTACACAAAGAGAGTGAGAAAAAGAGTGAGAGAGATCGACGGGGCAGAACGAGAGAGAAAGTCAGAGAGACGATCCGTCTTGTGATGTGACGTGGTAATGAAAACCAGTCATCAGTGTGTGTCCAGTGTATGTGGGTGTGTGTGTGTGTGTGTGTGTGTGTGTGTGTGTGTGTGTGTGTGTGAATGCTGCAGTGTCATGGTGCTCGCCACGATGCACTCCAGTACGTGAGCAGCGAGGAGAGACTGGATAATTCCACATATTGTGTGTGTGTGTGTGTGTGTGTGTGTCTGCTCTTCATCTGGACTCTGGGCCTCATAAACACATTTCACACTCTCTTAATCAGTTACAAAGGTCTCTCTCTCTCTCTCTCTCTCTCTCTCACACACACACACACACACACACCGGTATTGTGGTACTTGTTGGGACCAGATAAAGAGGTGAATTTTGAGGTCCTGGTTTCCAGTTTATATGTATAGATTTTACTTACACATACACACACAGATGCACACCCACATACTTTACATCCCCATGAAGTGATACGATGTGTGTGTGTGTGTGTGTGTGTCTGTGTGTGTGTGTTTGTACAATCCCAGGATCACACACACACACACACACACACACACACACCATTATATAGTATTGTACAGTCTATACAGTCCTCATTCTATACATTTCAATGCATTCCCATCGATGTCTGCATAAGATTAGTGTGTGAACACGATGCTGTAATGAATAAAGGGATGGATACCCCCTTTATGTGGATGGGATGTTTATATCATGAAGAAATAGCTATGCATATACACACACACACCCTAACGTACACAATACACACACACACACACACACACACATCTCAGAAACGTTATTATATTAAATGAATTATTATACATTTTAATACTTTTTACATTTTCCTTATGGGGACCGGGACTTTGTGAGGTCTTATGTTCTGATGAAGTCTGTGTCATTCTGAAAAGATTGAAAAACAAACACACACACACATTCACACACACACACACACACACACACACACACACACAGAGGAAACTTCCCTGCTATTCACGGACCACTTCTACAAAAACTGTTTATATTTCATCAATCGTCAAGCACTACTATAAAAATATCCTTTTTGATAAGTGATGAAATTTCAGAGAAGAGTAAAGATGTGTAAAGAAGAGTAAAGAAGATGAGTGTGTGTGTGTGTGTGTGTGTGTGTGTGTGTGTGTGTGTGTGTGTGTGTGTGTGTGTGCATTGAGAAGCAGCAGGGTAGTTCTTCTCTCTTGGGTGTGGTGGGCTTTACGGATTTGGCATACGACTTTAAAGACTCCGGAGCCTCAAATCCACACACACACACACACACACACACACACACACACTCATCCTAGCATAGTAGAGAGGCCTATTGTTCCCACACCCCACACACACACACACACACACACGCACACACACACACACACACACACACACACAGTCCTCATTAGGTGTGTAAAAGGACAGGTCTGGGCGGTTCTGTGTGTTACTAAACACTCCTCGCCCCACACTGATTGTTTTTGCTGAACGGTTGCTTGCAGCGTTGGCGGGATTATACACAATTTAGTGTCATGTGATTCCAAGAATTAGCACTGTTTTGAAATGTGTGTGTGTGTGTGTGTGTGTGTGTTCTGGTTACTGTGTGACGGGGAGAATTCAGCGCATTCACACACACACTCGCACGATTAGCATGTTTTTACTGCCTGATAATTGACCGTATTCTTTATTTTTAGCTCTGTGTGCATGAAGACCGCAAATTCAAAGACACATATGATATGCATGCATGCGTGTGTGTCTGAGTGTGTGTGTGTGTGTGAGTGTGTGTGTGTGTGTGCATGTGGGAAAACCCGCCCGTGTGTGAAGCTTTGGTGACATCATGGCCTGTTTTTGCTTCATGAGCAGAACTGTCATCGCCGTCCAGACTGAAAGCTTTTCATTAATCTTTCATCAGCTTCTGTTTTGCGTGTATCTCAGTAAAAGCATGCGTGCGCGTGTGTGTGCATGTGTGTGTGTGCATGTTCATGTGTGTGTGTGTGTGTGTGTGTGTGTGAGTGTGTGGAGCTGCTGTAAAATGCATGGTTGAAAATCTGCACTGAACTGCGTTCATTTAAAGCCGAGCAGACTTTACCGATTAGAGGCTGAGCTCTTCGTAAGAAAAGTAATAAAAATATCCACGCAAAAATGAAAACGTGCACAGATTCCGACTTAACCCAAATGTTCTTGATTACAAAACGTGTCTGGCTAATGTAGCTAGCAAGTAATGGAAGCTTATAGCTACTAGTTTAGCATCAGTCTACCTAAATCATCACACATCGTATGGCTTAGTGTCATCGTTTGCCCAGACGTAACACGAATATTGAATAAATGTAAATGTGAATAGTAATATTAAAGTCATAAAACTCAGTCAGCAGTGAATATGAAGTGTGTGAGTGTATGAGTGTGTGTGAGTGTGTGTGTGTGTGTGTGTGTCGTCGCTCGACTGAGCATGCCGATAAATCCGCTTCATAACGCACTCATCTCAAAGCAAATGGTGTGTTTGTAATATGCGACGGCTGCTTCTGCACCAGGAACGCATCCGAACTGCGCGACAAGAGAAATCGTGTCCTATATATTGAGGTGGATTAGTGTGGGTTAGACTGGGTTATATGCACTAAACCCACACACACACACACACACACACACACACACACACACGTTTTCTCATATATTGTACCTGTATATTAAGGTTGAGCTACTCCACCGTGCAGCTTTAATCTATAGCTCGAGGTTTCATTTTGTACCAAGTCAGGGTCATAAATCTGTAAAATGAGAGGTTTAACGGAAGATTTACTTTAAGTTTTATTTTATTTTACTTCTAGCGTTTAATATAGACTACGGAAAAAACACGCTTTTATTTTTCTGTGCTAAAATTGCATGTTGTGCAAGTCTAAAAAGTGACTTATTTTGTTTTTGATATAATGTCCATGTTACATCAATAAACTGTTTGTGTTTCTATTTAATGAGTTTAACATAAACATGTCATTATTTACCTTTTGTACTTTTTTGTTGACTTTTACTTAAGTGGAAATTCTGGGTGTTAATTTAAATACGTTGGCGCTTTAATATATATGTTTTTCAGTGTGTGTGTGTGTGTGTGTGTGTGTGTGTGTGTGTGTGTGTGTGTGCGTGTGTGTGTGTTCACTTGCTTTGCTGATTGATTGTTTACTGCTTACATTTTGATAAACAGGAAGTAAATCATCCATACATCCTTTTAAATAACATTAAAGTTTAGTAAATGTACATTAAACACAAGTGAATACTAAAATCTTTAACTTTAATGAAATATTGCTGTTTTTTTTTAATTTCATTTTAATATTATTTACATATAAACTGAGTCAGAATGAAGCCTGAAAATTCAAGGTCACGCATCTATATTCTGTATTTAATCATAATAGTATATATATATATATATATATATATAATTACTAATTACCTATAAGATCTACATTAAATTAAAGGTATAGTCTAAAGTTTATTTTACTCAAATTAATGATAATGCTTCAGTAGTAATTCTTAATAGTTTATTATATTTAATTTAATTCTACGGCCCGTCATCTGTGCATGAGATTCGGTTTATTATTAACTGCATGTGTGGAATATATAAATATACAGTAAATTTACTTAGTGTGTGTCTTTTATACGTGAAAAAAACACGTTTTCATCATCGTTTTGTATAAATGAGTCACTCTGTCTCTTTTTCTTCACTTCTCATTAGTGTGTGTGTGTGTGTGTGTGTGTGTGTGTGTGTGTTGCACATGACTCAGCACAATTTTCAGCACAATTAGTAAAATTCGGACAGTTTTATGTAAATAATTTTTTTTTTTTTTTTACACACGAAGCCCCTTATCTGAAAGTCTCTCAACACTCTGACAATAAACTTTATAATTAAATCATTTATCTGAAAACTAGCTTTAACTCTAATAACTGTAAATATTATAAGAACGTGTCCTTGCTGTACTGACGACTTCATCACGATGAACTTCTACACTTTTATACAGCGTGATATTTCATGGCTCTTTAAATGATTTGATTGGGATTTGATGTACGGTGCGTGTAAATCAAAACGTGTGTAATATTGTGTGTAAATTCTTATGCATGTATGTTGTTACTATTGCTAATCATCAATATTAGCTATATTTACTACAATTAACAATAAACAATATAATTACTATATATTACTATATAACATGTATTTTTCACAGTAGATATACTATTATTACAAAAATCTATATTCCTACGAGGCTATTCTTACTAATTAACTTTATTTGTGCATTAAATATTAACTGCAGATATTAATTAATTATTGCTAATTGAAATATGAACAACTTCAGCATTGTTATTAGTTAATTATTATCTGTATATTGTTGCATATATTATTACTAATTGGCTGTATATGTTAGCTAATATAATATAATATAATATAATATAATATAATATAATATAATATAATATAATATAATATAATATCTATTATATACTAGATAGATAGATAGATAGATAGATAGATAGATAGATAGATAGATCAGTAAACAGTTAAAGTTAATAAAGACCACAGTTCAGTTCACTCGTGTATAATGTGTGATTTCCATGAAGATTTAATTAAATAATTAGTGAATAAATAAATGAAACAGCATGTGACATCCGGTCTGTAAGCAGTGTGTGTGTGTGTGTGTGTGTGTGTGTGTGTGTGTGTGTGTGTGTGTGGCTAATTGAGTCGACCCCTGAAGGTCTCTAATCTGGTCTTGTTCTGATTTGTCCTGTTTTCTGCTTTATCACTGCTAATTAGCGCTAATGGAGCGTTAGGCCTTTAGCAAACTAGCAACTCTACTGATAAGCAGCTTTAGGGCGTCGTGACCGTGAGGGCTTTACTTCATGGGTGGCCTTTGTTTAGGCCTGCAGTGTGTGTGTGTGTGTGTGTGTGTGTGTGTGTGTGTGTGTGTGTGTGTGTGTGTGTGCTAACACCTCCTGGGAAATTTGACCCGAGGTGACGGCACAAATGTGACACTGGAGCTCAGGCGAACTGGTCAGTTATTATTATTATTATTATTATTATTATTATTATTATTATTATTATTATTATTATTATTATCGTAGTTGTTGTTGTTGTTGTTGTTGTTGTCCCTTATAAAGTCTGAACCATGCAGGAGAAAATAATTCAGCAATTTAAAAACAGCACTTTGTCTTCATAATTTCTGTTACATTAAGTAAATAAATAACTGAATAAATGTATACAAACTCTTCCTTCATTTATTTATTTATTTGTTTGTTTGTTTGTTTGTTTGTTTGTTTGTTTGGTTGGTTTTTTTCTTTCTTTCTTTCTTTCTGCCCTTTTTGATCTCATATCTTCTGTCTATCGCTATCACAATAAGGCCAAATTAAATTGCATTAGACGTATAATAATAATAATAATAATAATAATAATAATGTAGAGAGAGGAATAAAATTTAATTATAACATCATTTCTGATTGGTTGAGATTTATAATCATAACACAGTAAATATAATGTCATATTTTAATAGCTATTTCTATAAAGGTATATGTTATCTAGAAAATAATAGCATCCATTTGTTTATTTATTTATTTATTTATTTATTTATTTATTTAAGTATGTATATTAGGTCTTTTTAGTCAGATTGTATTACTTTATTTATCAGGAGGAAATCTGAAGGAAAAAATGAAGTCAGAAATTGAATTAAATTGTTAAATGAGCTGAATTTGTGTTTAATTTTCTCTTCAAGGCTTAAAAACCTTTTGCGAAGGTGAAAAGCGCCATCTGCTGGACAACACGATTATTACCCCGAGCCGTTTTCACCAAAACTACTGCACAGGTTTTTGCTCTCATGACGTGTGTGTTGAAGATCTGATGAACAGGAAACATGTCAGGACTGGAGGAAATAACATAAAGATATAAATCTGCACTGATGTCCTAAACACACCATAAATAAATAAATAAATAAATAAATAAATAAATCAGTCAGTGTGCAGTGGTGAATTGTGCGTCTTTATCTCGACGCTTGATCAGCCTCTAGATTCAGGATTACTGCAGTTCTGACACAGCCATCCACCGGGATTAGTGAATAATCCCTTTAATTTTACCATCTGTCACCAGAAACAGGCTACAGAGTGCTGTTATTAGCGCCTCTGTGGATGTGAGTGTGCACACAATCCGGCCCGGAAGAAACAAAAATAAAAATTAAATTAAAAAAAAAAAAAAAGAGGAATGAAAATCACTGAAAGGTGCACGACACACAACAACAGCGTGACTAATGCAACAAAAATCCCATAATCCCATCCTAAAGTTTTTAAAATGTGTGTAAATTTCACAATTCCAAGTTTCAGCACGGACAAAAACATTTTTAAAAAATGCAAAGATGCAAAACGAGGGCAGTTTGTGTGACTCATTACAGTCATTTAATGCAGAAAGCAGCTGAAAAAAATGAGTTTTTACACTAAACATGAATTATTTAAAAAAATTGCATTCAGAAATTATAATATTATAATATCACAGCAGTGATATGAATGTACATGAATAAATTATAATGTAATGTAGTTATTTCAGGTGTCATTTTCTGTAATAAGATCAGATTAATGTTATTTATTTCATTTATTTAAAAATAATTCATCAACTTGCTTGAAACAATAAAAAATGACAATTGAAAAAATCTGACTGAAAAAATATAACTGTAAACATTTAACTCATGATAAAATAGAAATATTCTGTTTGATCTGTTTTTATTTATTATTTAATAGGAATTTATTATTATTTTATAGTTTATAGTTGCAGCTCTATGCAGAGGTTTTGTAGATATTAGACATGTTTGTGTCTCCAGATTGTTAGATTTAAGGTAAATTAATTGCTGTAAATTGCAGTTCTGTCATTTATTTTAATCCTTAGTTTTGTTATTGTGTGTTTTTTTTCTTCTCCTCCTCCTCCACACTTCTCCACACTTCCTGTCGCTTTGTTTCTAAATCTCCTGAGCGGGTTTCTGTTCTTAAACGCAGTCCACTGGACTAATCTAAGCTTCTGCCGCTGATCACAGCATTTATCTGGGATTATTGGAGTGAATTTACGGCTCGGTTTCTCTCCAGCGCCCAAATGTCAAGTCCAGAGTCATGTGTGCGCTCGCTTCAGCGTCGAGATCCCTGCGAAAGCTGGTAGCAGTTGATCTTTGGATAGAGCACGAAATAAATAAATCCTCTTTAGCAGATCAATATTCATCCGCCTTAATGCGGGAAGTGAAACGGCTGGATTTGAGCCGCGACTCTGACGAGCAGATAATCGTTGCGAAACAAGCGCGAGGGCTTTTCCACCTACAGGACGTTTTACACACACGGGAAACACTCCACCTGTGCACGAGAAGCTAATGCTAATCTAAACCGCGGCTAGTTCTGCACAGTACTGCGTTGATTAATTCTCTAGAACAGCAGCTCTGACAGTAGTGCAGGTTTCCATGAATGCGCTGGTTCTGTTAATGCGTTATCGTTTCTATAGCAACAGATCATTCACAGGGACTTGTGGATGGGGTGACGTTTTCTGGAAGGAGACGTTTATTTAACATTCATGGAAGGAGTCTCCAGTGTCAGAGGTAAAGACGTAACTTTTTTACGTAGGTTTTCCGACACCTTCAGGACAGACGAGTTTACGCTTCGTGACCTGAGACGTTGTTGGGTTTTTTTTTCCGACTGTTTATAGCTGCTGTAACGTGAGAACGCGAACTAAGATGTTTCACGTTAAATGTAACTACAAACGGATAAAAAATGTGTACAATGTGTCGCTTTTTAATAATTACACATTTCTAAACATAATCGAAACTTCGTTTTCTCAACGTTCACCACTTCGACATGTACGTTCGGCTTTTCGTGTCAGAATTACAATCTTACTGATGAACACGCGACAAAACAAAACAGGAAGTGACATCAGGTAAGAACTTAGCAGTAAAATGTTAGCATAATGTTCACACAGCAGTCATGAGAAGGTCAGGAGGTCATACCTCAGTCACTGTGTCTAATTAAACTAATTACTGAAATGTACAGTATGTAAGTGTAATTAGTGGGCGTGGCCAGGATGTGTACATTACACATATTTACAACTGGTTTTGGAATGTGGGCGGAGCCACAGAATCGCATGGACATGAGGCAGATTTTATCCTGCAGTAGTTAGAACAGGTTTGAGGACATATTTACACACACACACACACACACACACACACACACCTGCACATATAGAACCTGCATAAATTATAAATCAGTGAAAATGAGTCATGTTTATACAGTATATAGAGTTGAGTGCAAAAGTTTGTGCACCCTTAGGACAAAATGGAAGACAAAATATTGAATAACAGCATGACATTTATTGTGTTCAGTTTTACAGATTCTTTAAGAATACCTGATATTTATCTTTACTAGTACTTGTTGTCTTTTATTTATTTAATTTAATTTGGTTTTTTTTTTTGTTATATTCAGACACACACACACACACACACACAGAGTCTGCAAGCCAGCCATTTGGAGATTCAAGTGATCGATTGCTCTGAGATGAATTGTTTCATCCTTTAAAGTTTTCAAAGTGTGTGTGTGTGTGTGTGTGTGTGTGTGTGTGTGTGTGTGTGTATGTGTGTGTGTGTGTGCGAGAGAGAGAGGCTCGGTGTGTTCCTACGCCATCCTGCCTGATTCATAAATGCTCCATCAAACCTAAACAGTGATTTGATGACAATCAGAAGACACAGAGAGAGAGAGAGAGAGAGAAAGTCAGGAAAAAAGGAAAGACAGATCACTTCTTTTTTTCATTTTCTCTCTGCTGTATGGTTAATTTTCCATATGGCCAACACACACACACACACACACACACACACACTATCCTTGTGAGGACCAGCCAAATGTCCCCACAATGTCAAAAGTATAGGTATTCTTATCCTTGTGGGGACATCTGGTCCTCACCAAGATATAGAAACATGCCTACACACACACACACACACACACACACACACACACACACACACACACAC
>CM040981.1:750506-763810 GCA_022985145.1 Pangasius djambal | reverse complement strand
TAAAATATAAATAGAGGTAAAGTATAAAAAGGTGTAAAATATAAATAGAGGTAAAGTATAAAAAGGTTTAAAATGTAAAGAGATGTAAAGTGTAAAGAGATGTAAAGTGTAAAGAGGTATAAAATATAAATAGAGGTAAAGTATAAAAAGGTGTAAAATATAAATAGAGGTAAAGTATAAAAAGGTGTAAAATGTAAAGAGATGTAAAGTGTAAAGAGATGTAAAGTATAAAAAGGTGTAAAATGTAAAGAGATGTAAAGTGTAAAAAGGTGTGAAATGTAAACAGCGGTAAAGTATAAAAAGGTGTAAAATGTAAAGAGATGTAAAGTGTAAAGAGATGTAAAGTGTAAAAAGGTGTAAAATGTAAAGAGATGTAAAGTATAAAAAGGTGTAAAATGTAAAGTACGAGGTGTAAACTGTACAGAGGTGTAAAATGTAAAGAGTTTGTGTTCGAGGCGAAGTTGCAACTTGTAATTCCTCACCTACAACCACTCGTTAACTTGGAGTCGTCTTCTGAGCTAGCGTTTCCTCCCCAGTTTACGGAGTGACGTTAAACCAACATGGCTGCTCACAGTGTGAAAAGTGTAAAGTTCCTCTTCTCTACATTTAAATGAGTTTATAGCAGTATTAGCTTTAGATCAGTTCATATACAGACACAGCACTCGGTTAAATCTCTAACACTGACCGTAATAATCACCGTTCTGAGAAGCTAATCATCTACATTAGCATTATCACTAACGTTAGCCGGCTAGCTTGTTGCTAAGCTGCTTGCTGTTGTTGTTGCTGTGCTGTGAATGTTTGAAGATCATTACGTTACAGTAGATCAGAACCAGAAGATCTAACACTACAAAATGTGGAAAAGTTCAAGGGGGTGAATACTTATGCACACCACTGTGTCTATACCTGTATATATTTATTATTTAGCTACGTGTTTAATTAGCACAATGAATAAACAACTGTTTAGCCTGTGTGTTGCTAACTAGCTTGTTTAGCAAGCAATTAGCCAGTTTTTAATTCTGACCAGGTGTTTGAGAACGAGGTCATGTGACCTTGATGTAAGCAGCGATTTCAGCCAATAGGACAGCACCGTTTATAGCTTAGCGTCATCAAGTTAATTTTACTAATTCTGAGGTTTATGTTCTCATATGAGAAGGAAAAATCAATTATACTCTGTTTTTAACTTCATAAACAAGAGAGCGTTCAGCTACAACGTGACCGCAGGACATCGATGGCCTGAAATTTGAGGAAATGATGTCACGGCGTGGCGGAGAAGGACCGCACATGGAGATGTTTAGCCGCTGTGTTTATGACGGGACGTGGAGGTCAGTCCTCCCGACACAAACACTCCTCTTACTGCGGATTAGCTCCTGTCAGAGCCTCCGTGTCCCTGTCTCTTAAAACACAGCCGTTTTTACAGCTGCGTGTGTGTGTGTGTGTGTGTGTGTGTGTGTGTGTGTGTGTGTGTGTGTGTGTGTGTGTGTGTGATAGCGCTACGCTAGGCTCTGCTTTAGCCGACTAGCCTTGCAAGGTATATAGTGGATTAAAGTGTGGGACGGAGAGGTTAAGGCCGCGGGCTCAGTGCCTGGAAAGAGGAGAGTGTTGTCATGCCTCTGTGTGTGTGTGTGTGTGTGTGTGTGTGTGTGTGTGTGTGTGTGTCTCCCAGCGAGTGTGTGACTGACAGGTAGCGGGATTTAGCGAGCCGCTCTTTGCATGAGAGCCAACAAGCGAAAGTGAGCGGGCGGATTAGCTCGGATTATCCTGTCAGAAGGAGGTTTGATGGACAAACTGCTCAGGAATAAATTGCGAATCTGTTCAAGATTTTTTTTTCCCTCATCGTGTCCAAAATGACGAGAGAAAAATCGTTAATAATTTATAAACAAATCCGGCTAGTCTTCGTTCTGATGCTAGTCACCTCGCGCGCTCGGCCGTGTACGCTCATGAGCGTTATTTATTTAACATCCTGACAGGCTGCTAATGGAGATCGCTCGAGCTTGACCTGAGGAAGCCTGAATGCTAACACACACACACACACACACACACACACACACACACACACACACACACACACTGATTATATCTCTGTTTACAGCCTCAGGTTTGTTGCGCTAGGTTTCAGCAGGTGCTCGGTCTGGATTTTCTATAAAAGTGTATTTGTGTCAGATTTATACAATTTATAAATAAATATAAAAATGTATTTAGAATTTTCTATTCATAAATAATTTAATTAAATATATAAAACGCTATTTAACTGTAGAGTTTATCAGAAATCATTTGTTTATTTATATTTGTGTGTTCTAGTACAATTTATTAATTTATTTATACAATTTTATTTATTTGGTACAATTTAGAAATTAATATAAATATTTAAAAATATATATTTTATATATATACATATATTTAAAAAATATTCAGCTGCTGAGTTCATAAGTATTCTTTTGTTCATTAATTATATTTTGTTTATCATTTTCTAGGACAATTCATAAATAAAAGTAAATGTGTATTAATAATTTTTATTTTATTTCATTTTTGTGTAGTCGTCTGCGGATGCTAACAGTGTAGCCCTGTTTCCTGTGTTTACAGCCTCAGACGTGTGTTGCTAGGTTACGGTACTCACACGGTACGCTAAGAGCTAGATGTTAGCTTTTAGCGACATGCTAAAAGGGTGTGTGTGTGTGTGTGTGTGTGTGTGTGAGAGAGCGAGACTTCACCATGTTTATGATGAGCTCCATTAATTGTGAAGAGCTCTTGGCCGCTAAATCTCTGGCAGTAAATCTCGGGCTCTCGTGATGAACCGGGCTTCTGTTTTCTGCTCTGCTTTACCTCACACACACTCACACACTCACACACACTCACACACTCACACACACTCACACACACTCACACACACACTCACACACACACACACACACACTCAGTCATAGCTGTCTGTAATGTTTGCCTTAAAGGTCGAATTAAGCAAACGGTGTCTGTGTGTGTTTATAATAAATACTCTGCAGCTGCGTTCAGCTGATTTTTATACATATTTGAGTTTGGAATGAAATTAAACATTAAACATTAAACATTAAACATTAAAGCAGACGTTAAGCTCATCGAATGTTTCAAATGATTTGTTTAAACGTATAAATGTTTAATGTTCTCGGCCGTTTATAATTAATACAT
The DNA here is from genome assembly GCA_022985145.1 of Pangasius djambal. Taxonomy (NCBI): domain Eukaryota; kingdom Metazoa; phylum Chordata; class Actinopteri; order Siluriformes; family Pangasiidae; genus Pangasius; species Pangasius djambal. The sequence continues at coordinate 760,651 of CM040981.1, read as the reverse complement.
CACGCTCATTTCGGGCGCGCTCGCAGCTAACCCCCGACTGCGATGGGATTAACTTCACGCGAACTCGATTAATCTCCATTCCTCTAATCCTCTATTAGCAAAATATTAAAATAATAAAAATATTAAAATATTAAAACAGCTCTTTATTCTCGTAAAGGATACCACAACCTATAAACATGCATGAATATGCAAATTAGAATTAGAACATTCACACACAATTTATTTATTTTCTAACAACCGAAAACCTGCCACGTTGCCATGACAACCACAGCCTAAGCGACGTTAGCTAGGTGATTAGCTTAGCGTGTGTGTTCTAAAAGTAAAAATTTACGCTCGCCACATCGTCACCGTCGTCCTCAAAAAAAAAGAAAATCATTTGCATATCGGACCTTGATTGGTTTAAATCATTGAGGATGTTTTGTGATGTCACAAACCGAGCTCATATGTAGCCCCGCCCCCAAATCAATTTCACACAGGAAAAGTCTGTTTTTTAAACAAAAATGTGAAAATAGTAAATAAAAAAAAGGCTAATTTATAGAAAGAGGTGTGAAATTAACAAGTGCTGAGAAAGAAGTAAGTAATAAATAGTTTTTATTTGTTGATTTTACACCAAACAGCTTAATTAATCACCATTTAAATTTTTTTATTAAAGTTTAATAAGTTTGTGTATAAATTTAACATTGAGGCTTAATTTTAAAAAACGTTCAACATTAGAAATGTTAGATTTTTTTCTAATTTGCATATTCATGCATATTAATATTTTCGGGAATATTTGAATGAATTCATTTTTGTCTATTGACTCGAATTTAACTTTGTCCAGCTGAATTTGAAGAAACTTTGTAATATAATTTAATTTATAGTTGTATTTATTAATCTAGGTGTTTTTTTAAGATGTTGATTAACAGGATAATTAAAATACAAGCTAATTAAACATCATAAGATTTAACACTTTGCTAATGTGTTAGTTGTGTTAATTAAATTAGTAATTAAATGAGTATATTTTAGAGGGAAAAAAAGCTTTTTCACCAATTCAGTGTTAGACGTTTTAATGAACTCGTACAGTGATGAATTATGATGCATGAGGATAATTTGCATTAATCTAATTTGCATAATCATGCATATTTATAAACCGTTGTATTCATTATAAGGTTGTAGAGATGCTTTTAGGCCAAGTTTCGTGAGTATTAAGACGTTTTAAATAATGTATTATTTTCGCTGCTATAAAACGACACGCTCAGATGAACTTTATAAAGTTTTGTATTTACTTTATTTACTACTTTTTCGATCTTTTGCACACGCGCATGGTTTCCTGAGTGAATGTCATGTCGTCGTCTCCCTCGTGGGGAAAAGCGTTAATTAGAAACACGCAGGCTGATTTCAGAAACGTGTCTCGCAATACCAATGAGGCGACGGCGTGCTGCTGCGGCGGGACGGAGCTCGGCGAGAGCGTCTGTACGTTAAACACATGAATATGCATCAGCGTCTAAAAACCTGCTCTGAGAATCAGCAATGCGCTGCGGCTGTGAGCGGAATAACAACAACAACAACAACAACGACATCGACAGCGACGGCGACGGCGACAGCGAGGGGAGACAATCTTCTCTGACATCTCTACCATGAATCTGATCACACGTCAGATTTGTGTCTGATTTTATCTCATGTCTGTGTGTCTGATATCATCTGATATGATGATGAAGACTTCAGAAATTGATTTGACGCAGTTCCAGCGTGAAGGACGTCTCGTTTCGTTTTTGTGCCGATTTGATCATTGAAACTTTGCGTATCAGCCGATACACTTCCTGTTATATATTTTCTACATCTCGCTTCGCTGTGTGTGTGTGTGTGTGTGTGTGTGTGTGTGTGTGTGTGTGAGATATAAGTATTATAGTATTATATAATTATTATATCATGCAGTAAAGACCTCAGTAACACTTTCGATGAAGGCTGCAGGTATAATGACCTATAAATATATTCATGACGTGTTATGACGCATTAATAAGCCGTTATCGATATTGTTATAATTATTTATGAAAAGACATTACAGTTTATAGCAATGTTTATAACACTTACAAATGATAATTCCAAATATTTATTAAATCAGCGCCATTTTCGATGTTTTTTATTCTCACAATATTTGCGGTTATATATAGAATTAGAACAACTTTCTCTCTCTCTTTATATTTATATATATAAATTTACAAAAGTTGTAAAGTTGTCATGTGTTGTAGTATGATTTCGTTATATTTCTCTGGTGTAATTCATTTATTAAAATATTAGTGATATAACATGTTATAAACCCTATCTATAATGCATCATGTTGACAGTTTATTATATATATACAGTTTAAACTTACAGCTTCACCTCTGACTGTTACGAAGCACTGACACTGGAGACTCCTTCCACACATGTTACATAAACTACTAAATCACTTCTACAGTAAAATTTCAGCTTCAAACTTTAGGCCACGCCCTCATCTTTTAATCAATATATAAAAGATATTAAAACATAAATTATTCTTCTCATGGACATGTCAAAGTGTCGTCACGTCCACTGCAGGAGGCTTCGAGTGAATTTTTCATAATTTTTTTTAAACAAACGTCTCGCTGTGAGAGATACAGTAACAGAATTATAATATCATAAACCATGATAAAATATTCAGTAATTAACATATTACGACTGTTTCATCTCTGTGTGAAACAGACTGTGTGTGTGTGTGTGTGTGTGTGTGTGTGTGTTTCACTCGTTGTTTGACCGAGCATCAATCGGTTTCGTCTCAATAAGCTCTCGTCCGGATCGAGGCTTTAGCCGAAGTGGCTGTGAGAAGCGCTAATCGCTGCCATTACCGTTTATCCTCTGCCTTAATCACCTCTGGCGACACGCTAACAAATATTAGCTCCTTCTGCTAAAGCCACTCATGGCGGAGTGTGAGCGCGAGTTTACCTCGGGATTTACTCGGCTTAAGGCTGCGTGCTAATCTACACGCCAAGTTTGGGCTTAGCCCGCTGAGCCATGTGACCTCCAGGGCCTCGTCTGATTGGACGCAGAGGGGTGAGAGCTGCGAATTGACTGGCTGAGCGAGTTTGTGCGAAAGGCGCTCGGAGATTGAAGCCAGAAAATCTCTCTGTATCTGTCTAAGTTAATTTCATTCAGTTCTGAGAAAACAATGAGGACAACAATAAAAACATAATAAATAAACAAACAAACAAATAAATAAACAGTGAAGAGAACAATAACACTACTGACAAGAGTGAATTTTTACTTCAGAAGTGAGAATATACTTCCCGGTGGATTTGTAGCAAATCGTTATCATGAAACGAGTTTCGCATTTAAAGCTGGAGAGAGCGAGGAGCTCGTTGCTATGGTAACAGCAAGCGACTCTGGATTGTGATTGGTCAGAAAGGTGTTGATTAATTTTCTATAACAGCAGCTCTGACAGTAGTGCAGCTGCAAATCAGAGGTTTATATTAATGCACTCGTTATGACACGTTATTGCTGACGTGGTGAAATGTTCTGTAATTCATTTAACGTTTATGGAAGGAGTCTCCAGTGTCAGCGCTCTGTAACAGTCAGAGGTAAAGCTGTAACTTTTCGGACGTCTTCAGGACAGAGGAGTTTACGCTTCTTCGCGGTTTCTCGGTAACATGAAAGCTGTGATTTTTTGTCTTATTAACTTCTTAACTTCAGTTCCCTTGTAGAAGTGGGCGGAGCTAATTTGCATTCCTTAAATATCTAGAAACCTGAAATGATGAAGCTGGTGAGATCGACTACATGATATTAGTGAGAATGTCTGTTTTTCCTAAAAGAAAATATACGATTATGAAGCGACTAGAAATACTTTATAAACAGAAAAAGTGACTAAAAAGTTATAGAGATAATAAACATTTTAAATACATTTAAATTTAAATAAATTTGCATAATTATTTTATCTTCATGTCTCTCTCTCTCTCTCTTGTTTTTCCTCAGAGCGCTGATCAGTAATCAGAGGAGGATTAACAGCAGCTCAAACACACACTACAACTGAGGTTCTCTCCCTCACACACACACACACACACACACACACACACACACACACACACTTCACTAAGCAGCCTCTCATAGTGTGTGTGAAGAATGAAGTTGAAAGTCCTTACTTACTGATATCGTGCATTTAGAGGATTATGATGTATAAACACACACACACACACACACACATTCACTCTTCCTTCTCTCTCTTCTCTGTGCACAGTGATAGTGTATTCCATCATGTCTGACCGTGTGTGTGTGTGTGTGTGTGTGTGTGTGTGTGTGTGTGACCGGTGCGTGACCCCACAGGGTCGGTCAGGTGTGACGTGGTCTCTGGACGCTCGTTAATCCTCTATAAACACAGCCGTGATGAATATTCACAGCACACACACACACACACACACACACACACACACACACACACACACACACACACACACACATTTACAGGTTATAAATATTGTAAAATAAATGCGTAGTAATCATCTCATGAAAATAATAAAAGTAACAAAAATATATTTATGTTATGTGATAAATATTTCTGGATTTAGATTTTATAATGTTTCCTAAATGTTTATTTATATTGTAATTTTTATTTTAATATATTTTAATATTTTTAACATATTTAACTTCTTATATTAATTATTAAATTTTAAAATAATTTATATGATGTGCTCTGGTATAGAGGATACATCCGTAATATAATATTACAAATGAATATGATTAAATATTACATTATTAATGAAATAGTTCAAAAATAAAATTTAAATTAAATAATTAAATAAATAAACTGTATGACTCACTACAATGTAAAATATAATAATATAACAATATCTAATACTTGGTTAGGAAACTTTTAAATAAAGATAGATTTTATTAAGATATCTTATAGAATATAATTAAATAAAAGTTTTTAAAAGTACCAAAGTATTAAGTATTAAAATAATTTTTATTTTTTCGCGAGGACGAGTTTTGCTGGTTTTTTCTCACTAACTAGGGTCAAGTCAACGATTGCATTTTTACAGCTTGTCAATCAAATAAGCCACGCCCCCTGGGTCATGGTGACGTCAGGTCATGTGACCTGGAAAGGAATGTGTGTGTGTGTGTGTGTGTGTGTGCATTAGTTTGAAAATATTTGTGTACTTTTTATTCTCCTTATTTGTTTTTTTTATTTATATTTTCATTATTAAGGTAAATTCTATTTTTATATTACTTAGTTTATGTTCTCTGTCTATTATTATTATTATTATTATTATTATTATTATTATTATTATTATTATTATTACACATAAATGAAACACACACACACACACACACACACACACACTACTGCATCACAACAGTTTGGAAGCACGTAGGTCAGGATGTCAGTCATGGGGATTTCTTGATAACTGGTGAAATAAAACCGGTTGTTGGTGCGACTGTAATAAAAGGAGCCCTGAGGGGAAGGAACCAGACACACACACACACAGACACACACACAGACACACACACACACACACAGAGAGAGAGAGAGTGAAGAGGTAAAACAAATATTAATCAGTGACCTAACACACAACACCACAAAAGAGGAGAGGACACACACTGTGGAGAACAGAGGGCTGTAATAAAACTCTGCAGTGTGTGTGTGTGTGTGAGAGTGTGTGTGTGTGTGTGTGTGTGTGAGAGAGAGAGTGTGTGTGTGTGTGTGTGTGTGAGAGAGTGTGTGTGTGTGTGTGTGTGTATGTGTGCAGTATGAAATGTCTTCACACACACACAGGGCTGATGTTAGAGAAAGACTAAATCACTGTGTGTATTCAGACCTCAGACGTGACTACAGACTTTAGCGATTTTCAGAAGTTAAGTGAGAGTTACACACACGGGGGCGGAGTTTGTCTAAAAAGGGGGCGTGTCTCAGTTACGCTCGATTCTGAGCTTGTTTCTTGCGTGATTTCGCTCCAATGAGGAGCAGCGTTAAGTCCAGCGCCGCCGTCTGACACTATGGATATAGAATAAGGATATAGATGATATAAATATGACACAAAAAGGTTTTTTTAACAGGACTTCAGAGGAGACGCGTCTTAATCAGAGATGTCTTATTTCGAAGAGTGAACTATTTATGAACTATTTATGAACGATTTATGGCTAAAATGATGAATGAAGTTAACGTTTCTCTGTAAGTGTAGCCGATGAGCGCTAGGTCAGATTATCCTTCACACCGTGGACACGAGTTAACACAAACACTGACTTTATTTTATTGATTCTACAAATCAAAACAATGAATTAAAAGTGTAATAAAATCTCCTACATCTCTCACACACACACACACACACACACACACATTACAATTTCATCACCTCCATTTAGTGTCTCGTGACTTCATTGAGGTCGACTCGAGTAACTATCAGAACATGATATAAAAATATAAAATGTAAAATAACAGGCTGCGCTGAATCAAGTGCTATTCTATGAGCTGCTGAATAACGAGTGAGTGAGAAAGTCATTTTATTAAATTAAACCAGTGTTTAATGTAAAAATTACAGCTAGGACTATTCATGCAGTAATGTATTGTCTTTTTATTTTTAACTTTTAAATTGTCTCTGGAATTTATGTTACACTAAAGAGAAAAAAAACACCATTTCCTTCTTCAGTCCGTATTTTCTATCCCTGATGTTTTTTCAGGTTTAAAGGTGAGTGTTTGTGTTTAAAGGAGTTGATCTAAACCAGTGGTATTCAAAGTCGGTGTGAAGTGAAGCAGAGCTATAGTCCATTACTTTTTAAAATGATGTTCTAATGGTGAAAATCATAACCCACATGATCAAAGTTATTATATTTAGGGGCCCAAGCACCAAACTCCTACCTAATGTATTCTGTCGGTGGAAAATTCTATGTGAATTCTAGTGGAAAGTCTATGCTGATTGGGAATTTATTTTACAGTTAAAGGCTACAGGACCTTTTGAGAACCCGTGGTCTAGACGCTAGTGAAAAACAGCGTCTCTGAAGCTTCAAGACAAATCTGGCAGCCCCGGAGGTGAGAACTACACGCAGGTGATTTAATAATCTGAAAGTGGAGCTCAGAAAATCCACTTAACATTTTTTAGTGTAATGAAGCAAACACAAAGTGTTGTTTTTACGCCAGCGAGTGTTCTGAGCCGAACTCGTCCACTTCTGTCCCTTCGCTTCTGTCCGTCTCTCTCCGCTTTCCTCCGTGCTGCCATCTGGTGCCCGCTGCAGCCGTGCCAACTGCGCCAACTTTCTGTGTTTAAATAGCACATATGAGTAAACAGAGCAAGCGACGAGGGCCAGGTGGCACACACACACACACACACACACACACACACAATTTCTGTTTAAAAAATATTCACAAATTCTCACACACACACACACACGCACTTTTCTCGCACTTTTTCTCTCTCCAGCCTTTCTAATCACACACACACACACACACACATACACACACACACCCACACACACACACAGCGGTGTTTCAAAGGCAAGTCGGGATTTAGGATCTAACTGGCCCCTAATCCGCTGCCTTATTGACTCCATTCATATTGAAATGTGTGATTTTAGAGAGAGAGAGAGAGAGAGAGAGAGAGAGAGAGACGGATGGAGAGACAGAAAGAAAGACGTGGAGACAGAGTGACATAAAGAGAGATGAAGACAGTGAGAGAGACTGATTGGGACAGAGTGATGTTGGAAAGATGGAGAAAGAGACAGAGAGAGAGAAAGAGTGACAGGTGGAAGCAAATATAGGGACAATTGGAGAGTGAGACAGATACAGGTGGAGAGAGAGAGAGAGAGACAGATGGAGACAAAGACAGGGTGAGGTACCTGGAAAGACAGTGAGAGAGAGATGGAGAAACAGATCAGTGGAGACAGACAGAGAGAGAGAGAGAGAGAGAGAGGGGCATAAACAGACAAAAACAAGGAGGGATAAATGCATACAGGGATTGATGGAGAGAGAAAAGCAGAGAGAGAGTAACAGATGAAGTGAGAGACAGACAGAGAAAGAGAGAGACAGATGGAGACAAATACAGAGTGATGCAGCTGGCAGTCCAGAGAGAGAGAGAGACAGGTGGAGAGAGAGACGAGTGGAGAGAGAGAGAGAGACGGGAGATGGGTGGAGAGAGAGAGAGAGAGAGAGACAGGTGGAGAGAGAGATGAGTGGAGAGAGAGAGACACAGCTGCACAGATAGAGTTCCACCATGAGATTCTTTATTAAAGAGTTAAGACCTTGCTGATTTAACTTGACCTTTGGGACACAGTGAGTGTGTTTTTATGAGATTTGGCAACCCACATGTCCACTGCACACCATAAAATAAATCAATAAACAGGTTTATTTTAAAGAATCACTGCAAATTAAAGGTTGCGTATTTACTTTGTCTCTGAGGTGAAGTTTGTTGGAGAATCATAAAAAAAATTGAGAATTATTGATAAAAAAAATGAAAAGTATTTATTTAAAAATCTAACATTTTTCCCATCAGAAACAACATATTTATTGTTCATGTTTATCTTTGCACTTATAAAATATATTTTTGCATTTTTTAATTATTTTATTTTAACTGACACGACGTGTGCTGAATGTTTCCGGGTCCTAACACGAGGACGAGGACGAGGACGAGAGCAGCTCTGTGAACTGAAACACACCAGCACGTGTTCTCGCCGTGTTCTGGACGAGTCCGAGGTGTAAAAGGGGTGAAGAGTTTGAGGCCCGTGTGCATTAGAGGCGTCCCGAGCTCCGTCCTAATCCGTCTGGAGTGTGTTTAGAGTCTCGAGTCGGCGGACTTCGTCTGAATCCCTGTACAAATTCAGCCGGCTAGCTGCACTTGACGTCTTATTTAAAGCTCACGGCGCGAGGAGCCTCGGTGCCAAGCAATTTCACAGATATTTACAAAAGATAAACCTTGGATCTGGAATCAGAGTGGTTTAATCTGACAGCGGGGGAATGTTACTGACGCTGAAGCTCGGGATTTTTATTTATTTTGCGCACTATGACGCTAATTAGCTGAAATACACTGTTTATGTTTCAAACATGTCACTTTTTTTAATTAAAAAATGAGACTATTGGTGCATGACGTTGCTATGAAAAAAGAAATCTTACTAACAGTTAACGTAGCTAACAGATAAGCGTGTTTTTAGTGAAAGAAGTCTACGGCTACATGGTGACAGGCAGGAGCTGCAGCCAATCAGAAGAACAAGTGACAGTACAAGAGGGAAAACAAAGCTCAGGGTTGAGGTCTGCGTTCTGATTGGTCAGAAGATGTTGATTAGTTTTCTAGAACAGCAGCTCTGACAGTAGCGCAGGTTTATATTAATGCACTCGTTCTGATACGTTATCGTTTCTATAGCAACAGCTCATTCACAGAGACGGAGGCTGTGGTGAACTGCTGCAGTATAAGAGGAATAAAACACTCGGGTTTGTGCAGTTCTCGGAAAATAATCAACAGTAACTCCTGTCAGTGTATATTACAAAGATTTCATGTACAGCACACTGCCGGAATTTAAGCTTTCCGTGTTTTCTTTAGCATTGGGGGGAAAACCCTGAGACGTGTGTGTGTGTGTGTGTGTGTGTGTGTGTGTGTGTGAGTGTGAGTGTGTGTGTGTGTGTGTGTGAGTGTGTGTGTTTGAGGCCTGTTTAGACACATTGCTTCACTCAGAAGCTGCAATTTGATCTTTGGTGATCTGAAGGAATGAGTGTTTAAGCCTCTGTGGTTTCTGTCTGACACACACACACACACACACACACACACACACACATGCACACACACACACACACACACACACACACACACACACACACACACACACACATGCACACACACATACACACACACACACACACACATACAAAAGGCTGCTGTCTCAGTAACACTTTAAAGGTTCATCCTATATGGAAAAGCAATATATTTAAAATATATATAAAATTTATAGAATATTTGTGAGAAGTTTTTTTAGAAAACATCCACTTTGATGTATATTTAGGAAAATATTGTGATATAAATATTTATTTGGTTATGATTGTGAATATATTGCTGTGTATTTCACATATAGAAAGTATGTAAAAATATTTATAATCACAGTTAAAACCAAATACATTAATTATATTGCAGTATATTCTTACATAGAGATAAAAATATAAATGTTTTTTTTATTTAAAAAAA